>JAMZAV010004038.1:0-40824 GCA_024449915.1 Sweltsa coloradensis
CAGAACACGGGGATAAATTTTAAAAATTGGACCCGGGGAAGAAAAAGAAAAAAGGGGTTTTACCCAAAAGGGCGGCCCCCAAGTTTGGGGGTTGGACCTTTGGGGCGGGGGGAAAAAATTTTTACCCTTTTGAAACCCCCCGGGGGGATAACCCGGGGAAAAAAAATTTGGGCCCCGGGGGGAAAAAAGGGTTTTCCCACCCCCAAGGGGAAAAAAAAGGAGAAGGGGGTAGGGCCCCGGGGACTAAAGCGGGGGGAAAAACCGGGGTTGGACCCCCTTTTTAAAACCTTTTTAAAGGGGGGGGGGGGAAGAACAAAAAAGGGGAGTTAGGCCGGGGGCCCCCAAAACCGGATGAAAAAAGTTAGGACGCTAAAAACCGGGCCCCAAAAAAAGGGAAGAAAAAGTTTGGACCAGGTGACCCGGGGCTTTGAAACCCAAAAAAAAAAACTAAATTTTTGGACCCCTAAAACGGGTTTCCCCCAAAAAAGGGAAAAAAAAGGAGCTAATTAGGGGGGGTTTAACCTAAAACCCCCCATAGAACAAAGGGCGTTTGGGGCCCCCGGGGCCCGGGCAAAACCTAGGGGGTTAGGACAGGGTTTAACAAGGGAAGAACAAGTGAACCAGAGCCCTTAAAACGCGATTCCCGAAAAACGCGTTAGACCGTGGACTATAGGGGGTACTAGGACCGGGGGAAACAAGAGGAAGCTTAAGTTAGGACCTGTCCGCCAACTACCCAACCAAACCTTTTATAGTAAAATAGAGTTGTTTGGCCCGGGCTACCACACAAAACGAAATAAATTTGGCCGGGCCGGGTTTCCCAGCACGCGTAAACTAAATTTTGGGGAGTTAGGCCGGGCTACGAACAGGACTGAACTAAGGAAAGGGGGGAAACCCCAACGGACAAGCATAGGAAAAAAGTTAGGACGCTAAAACCGGGAAAAATAAAGGCGGTATAGTTAGGACCTGCTATGACCGGGGACGAAACGCTAGAACAAGTTGGGGGTAGGAAAGTGCTACACCGGGATAAAATAAGTTGGGAAAGTTTGGACGGGTCCTCCACCACCGGAAAAAAATTTTGGGCCTATGTGACCGGGCCCTTTACACAGGGATAAACTTAATTGACGCTATTTTGGGGGGCTCCGACACCGGGAAATAAGTTTGGACGATTTTAGGACCGGTCTATAACACGCGGATAGAAAAAGTTAGGCTATTTAGGACGGGGCTAACTGAAACCGGGAAAAAAGAAAGGTTGGGGTGCTAGCCAAGGGAGAACTAAAGTTACCGTTTTTATAATAAACAACAACGTAAAAAGTTAAAGGGGGGGTTTCTTTACCTGAAACACACGGAGGATTTAAAGTTCGTAGGGGACCGGTCACCTGGAAAAGAAAGAAAAAAGAAAAATTTTTACCGGGACTAACCGGATAACTAAAGTTAGGCCTTTTGGCCGGGTGCCCCGAAGAACAAAGTTAAACTAATTTTGGGCGGGTGCTAGCCCACCGGGGAACTAAGTTAGGACCGGTAGGACGGTCTACCCGACACCGATAGAACAAGAGACCAATGTTAGGACCGGTCCAACCCGGAAATAATGGGACTTTTACCCGGGGACCGACAACGGGAAAACTAAAGTTAGGACCTTTTAGGGCCGGGTACCAAAGGGGATATAAAAAAGTGGTTGGCCGGGTTCCCTGACCAGGGACGGGGTGCTATGGGCCCCGGGGCTATTGACCCCGCATTTAGTGGTTTACCTGGAAACCCCCGGGGACTAAAAGGGTACTAAAGTTAGGACCCTTTTAGGACCGGGGGGGACCTAAACGGGTAAATAGAACCTTTTTGGCCGGGTCTACCACACCGGATAAACTAAAGTTTTGGCGCTTGTTTTGGACCGGGTCTTACCTGACACAGGGAAAAATTAGAAGCTAATTTAGGCCGGGTCCTAAAAGCGGGTAGTAATTGGACGGATTGAAATTTATGGACCGGGTTGGACCGGTAAACCTTTAACCCGGTTTACCTAAAAAAAAAGCGGATGAAAAGTTGGACCTATTAGGAAAGGGGCCACCTAAAAACCGGGAAAAAAAATTTTGGACGATGTTGGACCGGGTCCACCCAAAACCCCGGGTAGAACAAAGTTAGGACCGTTTTTAACCTTACACACCGGATAGAACTAAAGTTGGAGCTTTGGACCGGGGCCCGACACCCGGAAGAACTAAGTTAGGACCATGTTAGACCGGGTGCTCCCCACCCGGATAGAAAATTTAATTTGACCTATTAGACCGGGTCTACCAACCGGGGGAGAACTATTGGACCAATTTTGGACCGGGTCTACCTGACACACGGGATTATTTTTAAAAAGGCGGTGTAGAACCCTCCTAACAAAGGTAGAACTAAGTTAGGACCGTTTGAAGCGGGTCTACACACGGAAGAATAAAGTTGGACGCTAGACCCGGGTACCCAAAAGGAAGAAAAATTTTGGACGGGTTGGACCGGGGTACCGAAAACAAATTGGCTTAAAGTAGGGCTAAACCTAACTATTGAACCCGGTTAAAAATAAGTTAGGGCGTATTAGGACCGGGCTACCTAGGCCGGGGAACAAATTAGACTAGGGACGTTTTTAACCGCCCGGGGAAAAAATTTGGACGCTAGTTAGACCGGGTTTACGAACAAGCGTAAAAAAGTTAGGCAGGGGGTGCTACCGAAAACAACCCCGGGAAAAAATTAGGGTTTTTGGGACCGGGGGACCGACAAAGGGAAAAAGACGCAAATTTTGGACCGTTCCCCCCACAGGGAGGAAAAAAGTTAGGAACCTTTAGGCCGGGTGACCGAGACAATTAGGAAAAAGTTTGGACCAAGGGAAAGGGGGTTAAACGCAGTTAGGAACGGGTTAAATTTTACACACGCGGATAAAATTAAGTTGGACGCTAGTTGGCCCGGGGCCCACCTGAAAAGCGATTTGAATAAGTAGGACGCTAATGAGGGCCGGGTGCTACTACAACGCGGATAGAACAAGGGGTTAGGACGATGTTAAACCGCACCCAAAAACCTAAAACAAGTTTAGGACCGTTAGGACCGGGTTTCACAAGGAAGAACCCAAGTTAGGACGCTATGTTGGACCGGGTTCCTAATCCCCCGGGATAAAAAGTTTGGAGTTTGGAAAGGGCCTATGCACCAAGCTAATTGGGGCCGGTTTAGGCCCCAAACCTTTGAAGAATAGACGTTCCTGACCGGGTAAAGGCCGCCCGGGGGGAACAGGGTTAAAAAAAGGGAAAAAGAAGCTAAAAGGACCATTTTTAGGACCGGGGGGCCTACAACCCGGGAAAAAAAAAGGAGGCATTGTTGGCCGGGTCCTGAAAACGGGAAAAAACTAATTAGGACAGTTAGGAGGTGCTACCTGCACACGCGGATAAACTAATTTGGGAAAGTTAGGACTTAGACGGGCCCCTATAAGGGGTTAAACCCCCGGAACGGGTTTCTAACCCCGGGAAATTTTGTTAGGACCTGTTAGGACCGGTCACACACGGGAAAAATAAGGGGCTATTTAGACCGGGTAAACCCGACAAGCGGTAGAAAATTTAAAATAAAGGCCGTAGAATGCAACCTAAACGGATAACTAAATTAGGAACCTTTTTGGGGGGGGGTGAAAAAAGTTTGACCTAAAGTTAGGACGGGTTTGAACCGGGGACAATTACCAAGGGCCGGGACCCAAAAGGCCGGTTTGAACAAAGGGAAAGATTACCGTGTACCTGACAACGGTGGGAAAAAAGTAGGACGCATTTAACCGGGTCCCACCGAAAAATAAGTAGGACGCTAATTTTGGACCGGGCCCACCCGACCCCCACGGATAGAACTTAAAGGTTTGGGTTACCGGTGTACCACACCCAAAACAAAGGGAATAAAAATGGGCCCCCGGAACGTTAGGGGGTTTTTGGACCGGGTCCACCTGAAAAAACGGAAACTAAGTTAGGACCTTTTTGGACCGGTACCTGACCCGGGAAGAAATAAGGGTTTGGATGGTTAGGACGGGTTACCCACACCGGAAAAAATTGACGTTTTAGGCCGGCTTACCTGACACCCGGATTTAAATAAAGTTAGGACGCCTATGTTAGGACCCGGGTTTCTAACTGGGCCACACCCCGGATAGAACTAAGCTAGGAAAGCTTAAAGTTAGGACCGGGTGCTACCTGACCACGCGGATAGAACTAAAGTTAGGACGCTATGTTTTGGACCGGGTGCCTACCTGACACACACGGATAGAATTAAAATTAGGAACGCTATGTTTAGGACGGGGTCCCTAAAACCTGACACACGCGGATGGGGGAAAAAATAAAGCTAGGACGCTATGTTTAGGACCCGGGGGCCCACCTGACACAGCGGAAAAGAACTAAAGTTAAAGGGCGCTAATTTAGGACGGGGGGCTACCCCGACAACACGCGGATAGAACTAAAATTAGGACGCTATGTTAGGACCGGTCCTACCCGACAAAACGCGGATTAGAACTAAAGTTTGGACGCTATGTTAGGACCGGGTGCTTACCTGACACACGCGGATAGAACTAAAGTTAGGACGCTATGTTAGGACCGGGTGCTACCTGACACACGCGGAAAAAACTAAAGTTAGGAAAGCTATTTTTAGGACCGGGTGCCCACCTGACACACGCGGATAGAAATTTAAAATTAGGACGCTATGTTAGGACCGGGTGCTACCTGACCACGGGGGATAGAACTAAAGGTTAGGAAAGCTTATTTTTAGGACGGGTCCTACCTGAACAAACACGCGGATAAACTAAAGTTTTGACCGCTAAAGTTAGGACCGGGTGGGTACCTTGAAAAACACGCGGATAGACCTAAGTTAGGACGCTATGTTTAAAGGGTCTACTGACACCGCGGATAGAACTAAATAGGACGCTTGTTTGACCGGGTCTACCTGACACACCGGGATTTGAACTAAAGTTAGGGCGCCCATGTTTAGGACCGGGTTCCTACCTTGACACACCGCGGAAAAGACTAAATTAGGACCTATGTTAGACCGGGTGAACTACACGGTAGAAACTCGTTAGGCGCTATTAACCGGTACTACACGCGTAGACTTGACCGGAGACGGGTAGACCATGCGGTGACTAAAGGGACCTATTGGACCGGGCCCCGACACACGCGATAGAACTAGTTAGGACGCTATGTTAGACCGGGGCTACCTGAACCGCGGAAAATTTTGGGAAAGGACGGTTATGAACCGGAAAATGAAACGTAGAAAAAAAAAAAAAAAAAAAAAAAAAAAAAAAAAAAAAAAAAAAAAAAAAAAAAAAAAAAAAAAAAAAAAAAAAAAAAAAAAAAAAAAAAAAAAAAAAAAAAAGGGGGGGGGGGGGGGGGGGGGGGGGGGGGGGGGGGGGGGGGGGGGGGGGGGGGGGGGGGGGGGGGGGGGGGGGGGGGGGGGGGGGGGGGGGGGGGGGGGGGGGGGGGGGGGGGGGTTTCCCACCTAAACCAAAAAAAAGGGGCCCGGGGCGGGATAAAAAGGGGAAAACTAAAAAAGTTAGGAACCGCCCCCCAAAAAAAAGTTTTTTAAGGGGGGGGAAACCGGGGGTTTTGGGGCTTTTTTTTTTTTTTTTTTTTTTTTTTTTTTTTTTTTTTTTTTTTTTTTCCTGACCCCAACCCCCAAAAACCCCGGGGGGGCCCCCGGGGGGGGGGTTAGAAACCCCCTTTTTTAAAAGGGGAATAAAGTAGGACGCTATGTTAGGACCGGGTCTGACCACTGGATAAAAAAGGGAATGAGGCTCTGACACGGATAGAAAGAAATAAGTTAGGCGTCCGGGGCGGGTTAACCCAAAAGTAGAAAAAAGTTAGGACGATTTTGGAGGGTTACAGACACACGCGGATAGAACAAAGTTAGGGTATTTGGACCGGGGAAATAACCCCCGGGGAAAAAGGGCCTATTTAGGACCGGGGAAACCCGAAACACGGGAAAATAAACTGGCCTTTTGGACCGGGTAACTGACACACGCGAAAAAGTGCCCTTTTAAAGGGGGCCTAAAAGAGGTAGAAAATGGTCTTTTTGGACCGGGGCTACCTGACACACCGGTAAACCAAAGTTAGGACGTATGGACCGGGGACCTAAAGGGGCTATAAAGTGGACCTTTTAAAGGGCAACCCGCGGAAAATAATTAGGGACGTAGACAGGGGTCCTACTTAGGACGCCGGGATACAGAGAACGCGGAGAGAAGTAGTAAACCGTAAATAAAGTTAGGGTAGGACCGGGTGCTACCTGACACACGCGGTAAATAAAGTTAGGACGCGTTAGGCGGGGCTCCTGACACACGCGGATAGAACTAGCTGTACTGTTAGGAGGACCTAGCTAGACACGCGGATAGAACAATAGAGATAGGGCCGGGTACCTGACCACGCGGATAGAACTAAAGGTTAGGACGCTGTTGACCGGTGTACCGAACAGAAGACTAAGTTAGGACCTGTTGGACGGGTGCCCTGACACGTAGAAACTAATAGTTAGGACCGTATGTTAGGACCGGGTGCTACCGACACACGCGGATAGAACTAAAGTTGGACGGATGTTGGACCGGGCTATCTGACAAGGAAGAACTAAGTTACGGAGACTATGTTAGGCCGGGTCCTACCGACAACGCGGATAAGAACTTAGTTAGGCAGGGCAACCTGACAACCGGGATAGAAATAAAGTTAGGCGTGGAGGTGCTACCTGACACAGGGAGAAACTAAAGTTAGGACGGATTGTAGCCGGGTGCACACACCGGATGAACTAAGTTAGGACGCTTGTCGAACGCGGAGTACCTAGAGCACACGTAGGAAGGGGCTAATAACGCGGTAGTAACGGAGTGCTACCTGACCGGTGACTGACACAGTAGACTAAGTTAGGACCGTGTCCTGACGGGAAACTACACCACGGTAGAACTAAAGGAGCTATTAGGACCGCGGTTACCTGAATAAAGTTAGGACAATGTTAGGACCGGGTTACCGACCGGATGAAACTAAATTAGGCGTATGTAGACGGCACTAAAGGGAAGAACTAAGTTAGGGACTGGTGCCGTGACCTGACACGCGGAAGAACTAAAGTTAGGACGCTATGTTAGGACCGGGTGCTACCTGACACACGCGGATAGAACTAAAGTTGGACGCTTTGTGACCCCGGTCTACCGACACGCGGTAAATAATAACGGAGCTATAGTGGACCGGGTGCTACCGAACACGCGGATAGAAACTAAAGTTAGGACGCATGTTAGGCCCGAGGAACTACTGTTAGGACCGGATGCTACCGAAAGAACGGGACACTAAGTTAGGACCTGGTGCTACCGGGCACAGCGGACACAGTAAACTAAAGTTAGGACGCTAGTTAGGACCGGGCTCCACTGACACACGCGGAGAGAACTAAAGGTAGGACGCTATGTTAGGACCGGATCCTACCTGACACACGAGGTAGAACAAGTAGGAAGTTAGGACGTGTCTACGGACGGCGGTACTGAACAGGCGCGAACCGGTGAACCAAAGTTCGGATGATAAGTTAGGACCTGAGCCGGGTCCGACACACGCGGATAGAACTAAAGTTAGGACGCTATTTAGGCCGGGCGCACGAAAAATTAGGACGTATTGTTAGGACCGGGTGCTACCGACCGACGCGGATTAGAACTAAAGTTAGGACGCTATGTTAGGCCGGCGTCCTACGAAACAGCCGTAAGAACTAAAGTTAGGACGATGTTAGGACCGGGGCGAACTAGCAAACAGTTAGGACGGCTAACTTAGGACGAGTACTGTTAGGACGGTACAGACGGGACGCTATGAACCGGGCTAGACTTAACAGCGGTAATAGTTAGGACGGCTTACCGGCCACGGAAAACTAAAGTTAGGACGCTATGTTAGGACGGGTGCTACCGTGACCGACCGGAATAAACTAAGTTAGGCACTGTTAGGACCGGGCACCTGCCACGGATAACCTAAAGTTAGAGCTATTAGGCCGGGCCTACTGTAAGACGGTAGACCATTAGATGTTAGGACCGGGTGACCTAACACCGGGACTACTAATGGAGCTACTTACCAGGGACGTGTACACGAGACGAATGCATTAGCCGCATGTTAGGACGGGGCTACCTAACACGGGAATAACTAAGTACAGTGAGTTAGACCGGTGACCAGTACCACAAGTAGAACAAGTTAGGCACGCTATGTTCCGGTCTACCAGACACCGGTAGGACAGTTAGACGGCTGAGACGGTCACCTGACCAGGGAGAAACTAAAGTGGACCTGAACGGGTGTACCTACACACGCGGAGAAAAGTTAGGACGCTTGCTAGGACACACGCGGATGACAAAGCGAGAGTAGACCGGGCCTATCTACACGGGTGTACTGAAAGCGGAACAAGTTAGGAGGGCCTACTTAGGACCGGGCTACGACACATGAGACTAATTAGGACGGGCACTGACACCGGGTGACTAACTAGGACCACGGGAGGACTCCAAAGTAGGAAGCTAGGTGTTAGGACGGGTCTACAGACACACCGGATAGAATAAAGCTAGGGCTGTTGACCGGGTGTACCAACGGGATAGAATAAATAGGACGATTTAGGCCCGGGCTACCTGACACACGGGTAGAACTAAAGGGAGTTGTAGGCGGGTGCTACCTGCACACGGGAAGAATAAAGTTAGGTCGCTATGTTAACCGGGTCCTACCTGACACGCGGATAGAATAAATTAGGACGCTATGTTAGGACCGGGTGCCTACCTACAACCGGAAAACTAAAGTTAGGTATGTTAGGACCGGTGCCGCACACGGGAAACTAAAGTTAGGAGACTTAGTTACCGGCACCTAACACGGGAAGAAACTAAAGTTAGGACGCTATGTTAGGCCGGCTACCGAAACGGATAGAACTAAAGTGGCGCTATTTAGGACGGTGTCACCGAACACGAGGAGACGAAAGTAAAGACGAGTAGGTACGGGTTACCTGCACAGACACACGGATAGAACCTAAGTAGGACCTATGTACTAAGACCGGGCTAAACGAAACTAGGGCTAAACTAAAGGTGTAGAACTATGTAGGACGGGCTACCTGACACAAGGGAGACGAATAAGCTAGGACCGGTAGGACCGTGTACCGCGGATAGAACTAAAGTTAGGACGCTATGTTAGGGACGGCTACACCCGTGATTAAGTGGCGTTACCGGCCACGAACAAGCGTAGAAAACTAGTAGGACGGTCTACTGAACACGCGGAGAATAAGTTAGGACGCTATTTAGGACCGGGCTCGGACACGCGATAGGAAGTAATTAGGACGCTATGTTAGACAGGTCTACCGGACACCGGATAACAAGGTAACTGAAGTTAGGAGCTACTGTAACGCGGATGCTAACGTACGACAGCGGATAGAACTAAGTAGGAACAAGTTAGGCTACTTAAACGGGATGACAACGGATAGAACTAAGTATGAGGCCTACTAGACACACGGGTAGACCTAAATAGGCACGCATGTAGACAGGTGGACCGACCGGATAACAGTTGGACGTACTAGACGGGGCTGAACAAAGTAAGACCTATTAGGAGGGGCCTGAGGCCGCTGAACAAGGGAGAGCTAAAGTCGGGACCTAGTTAGGACCGGGTGTACTGAAACGGAGGACTAGTAGAACACCGGACCGGACTGAACAGGGTAGAGATAAAGTTGGGCTATAGGAGGATACTGACACCGGTTAGGACGGTGCACCTGTAACCGGGTAAACTAAACTAGGACGACTGAGAAGGTGGCTACCTGAACCGGGTACTAAACGTGAAGTAAGTAGGAAGTGTAGGACGGGTGTACCTGAACACGGGATAGAACCAAGTAGGACGGTTGTCTAAGACCGGGTCTACCTGACACACGCGGATAGAACAGTTAGGCGCTAGTCGGTAGACTACAACACGCTACTACACCGGTGAACGAACTAATTAGGACGCTATGTTAGGACCGGGTGCACCGTACACGGGAGAGCTAGTACGGACGCTTGTAGAACAAAGTTGACTACCGGGTGAACCTAAGCTAAGAAAAAGTTGGACGTCTAGCGGGTTAGAAAAAGAACGTGTTTAGGACCGGGTCCTACCTGACACCGGGATAGAATAAAGTAAGGACGCTTTTGGACCGGGTCCACCGAACACCGGATAGAACTAAGATTAGGACCTAGTTAGGACCGTGCCTGACCCGGAGAACAAAAGTTGGAGACATGTTAGGACCGGGCTATGACACCGGGTAATAACTAAGTTAGGACGCTAGTACGGCCGGGTCCTGACACACGCGGAAGAACCAAGTTAGGACGGGTTGCGCGCACGACAGTAAACTAAAGTTAGAGGACCTGTTAGGAAGACTGGACCCGGGACCTGACAACCCGGAGAATGAGAAGTGGACCTTTAGGCCGGGTACTACCTGAACAAGATTACAATAGGACGGGCTACCTGATAGCGGGATACCTAAACGGGACTAATTGGCACGGTGTACGGACACCGAAGGAAGCTAAAGTTAGGCCTAGTACCGGGTACACAACGCGGATAAATAAATAAGCGGATGTAGGAGGCGGTACGACACCACGTAGAATAGAAGTTAAGGGTTTTGGACCGGGTGTACCTGCACCGCGAAACAATTAGGACGCTAGTAGAGGGGACGCTGTAGGACCGGGTAAACTATGTTAGGCAATGGAACGGGACTAGTGCACGCTACTGATAAGTAGGCGTTCCGGTGACCTGACACACGCGGTAGAACTAAAGTTAGGAACGCTATGTTAGGACGGGTGCTAACCTGACACACCGGTAGAACTAAAGTAGGACGCTAGTAGGACCGGGTACCTGACACAAGGAACTAAAGTTAGGGCCTGCTAGCGGACCGCGGACCTGAAACCCGGGAGAACTAAATTAGGACGCTGTTCCCGGGGAAATGAAACACGGGATAGAACAAGGACGCAAGGAGGTCTAACTGACACACGGAAGAATAAGCTAGGACGCTATGTAAGACGGGATTCAGACACTGGGAAGATTAAACTGACCCAGGTAGGACATGTAGGACACGCAGTAGGACCAGGTAGGACCGGGTCTAAAAGTTGGAGTATGTAGTGGGCTACCTACACGGGTACTAAACGGTAAGACAAAGTTAGGACGTATGTTAGGACCGGGTGCACCTGACCGGGATAGAATAAAGTTAAGGAGCTATGTTAGGACGGGTGTCTGACACCGGAAAGAATAAATTAGAAGCGCTATGTTAGGACGGTGCTACCTGACCACGCGGATAGAACAAAGTAGGAAGCTATGGACGGCTACCTGACACCGCGGATAAACTAAATTAGGACGTATAGTTAGGACCGGGTCTGTGGACCCGGATAGAATAAAGTTAGGACGCATGTTAGGACCGGGTGCTACCTGACACACGGTAGAATAAGTAGGAAGCTAGTTAGGACCGGGCTACCTGACACACCGGGATAGAACTAAAGTAGGACGCTATTTGAGGTACCTGACCACACGGAAAAAAAATAGGAACTATGTTGGACCGGGTGCTACGACACACCGACAGAAGATAGAACTATTTAGGACCTGGGTGACCGGGCCACCGACACAGCGGATAGAAAAAGTTAGGACGCTAGTTAGAGACCGGGTTACCTGAAACAGGACGTAGAGACGGAGCTACTAACGGGGACTACTGACGGTGGATAGAACCGGACACTACAAAGTTAGGGATTGAGACACGGGGCTACCTGACACCGCGGATAGAACTAAAGTTAGGAGCTATGTTAGGACCGGGTGACCTACACCGGATAGAATAAAGTTAGGAGCTATGTAGGACGCGGTCACCTGACACACGGGAAACAAAGTTATTGTAGGCCGGGTCCTACCTGACCACGCGGAAAACTAAAGAGGACGCTAGTAGAGGGTACCTGACACGCGGTAGAACTAAAGTTAGGACGCATGTTAGGACGGGTACTACCTGAAACGCGATAGAACAGGGCTACTAGGACCGGGATAGAACTAATGGACACATGGTAAGGAACAGTGACGGGCAGAAGACGGGTAGTACACAAGTTAGGACCTAGTTGGACAGGATCGACAACGTATGACAAAGTTAGACCTAGTTGACGGGTGCTATACACCCGGATAGAACTAAAGCGGACGATGTTAGGCGGCGCTACTACACGCGGAGAACTAACTCACACGCTTGTTAGGAACCGGTGTACCTGAACACGGGTAGAACTAAAGTTAGGATTAGGAACGGTCTATGACCACGGTAGGAACAAAGTTACGGACGCTATGTTAGCGAGGCTACTGACACACGTCGGATAGAACTAAATTAGGACGCTATGTTAGGACCGGTTCGACACGCGGTAGAACTAAGTTAGGACGCATGTTAGGACCGGGCTACCTAACACGCGGATAGAACTAAGTAGGATATGTTAAGGCGGGTGCTAGACAAGCGGTAGAAGAACGGGACGCTACTGAGGACCGGGTTACCGAACTAACGGATAGAACTAAAGTTAGGACGGTGGTCCTCCACACGGGACTAGAACTAAAGTTAGGACCTTGTTAGGACCGGGCTACTGACACACGGGTAGAACAAAGTTAGGACGCTATGTTAAGGAACCGGGTGACCCGACAACGCGGAAAAATAAATTAGGACGAATTTTTGGACCGGGTGCTACCTGACCCGAACGGATAGAACTAAAGATAGGACAAGTTAGGACGGGTTGTCCTGACCGGATACGAACAAAGTGGATAGATTAAGTCGGGGCTACCTGACACACGGGTACAAACCGGGATTTAAGACCGGGCTATTGACACCGCGGAAGAACTAAAGTTAGGACGCTATTAGGCCGGGCGTACCTACGGAACCGGTACTGAACACGGATAGACAAAGTTAGGACGATGTTAGACGGGGTCTAACAACGCATGAAAAGTGGACGAGTTAGGCCAGGGTCTACTACACACCGGTAGGAACGACTAGACGAGATAGGGGCTATAGACAACGCGGATAGAACTAAAGTAGGACGCTATGTTAGGACCGGGTGCTACCTGACACACGCGATAGAACTAGTTAGGACGCTATGTTAGACCAGGTAAGAACACTCGGAAGACTAAGTGGACGCGGTAACCAAGGTAGGACCGATAGGGAAGGAACTACCGTAACACGCGGATAGAACAAAGGTAGGCGCTATTAGGACCGGGTGACCTGAAACACGCGGATAGACAAGCAGGACCTGTTAGCCGGGTCTACTGGAACGCGTAGGATAGGTAACTAAGACACACGTGTAGAAGGAGCGCCTGCACACGGGAAGAAAAAGCGTAAACTAGTTAGGACGGGTCCTACTGACACACGGGATAGAACTACAGAGGACGCTAGTAGGACCGGGTCCGACACACGCGGATAGAACTAATAGGGGGATCTGAACGGGACACTGTTAGCCGGGTGCTACTGACAACGCGGTATAGGACGGCCTATAGGACCGGGTACCTGACACACAGGTAGAAGCTAAAGTTGGACCGGGTGCTAGGCCGGGGACCAAACACGCGGATTAGAACTAAGCTACGGACCATGTTAGACCGGGTCTCTGGACACGGATAGAACCGAAGTACGCTATAGGCCGGGAGCTACCTACACGCAGTTAGGACCGGGTGCTAGGACGGGTCAACGAAACGTGAAAGTAAGACTGTTAGGACGGTGTACCTGACACAGCGGATAGAACTAAAGTTAGGACGATGTTAGACCGGAGTACCTGACACAGGGAATAGGACCTAGGAGAAGAGTTTAGGACGCTATGTTGGAGGGACGCCACAGATAGAACTAGTTAGGACGCAATGCGGTAGGACCGGGTGGACGCACGCGGATAGAACTAAGTAGACGCTAGG
Organism: Sweltsa coloradensis; assembly: GCA_024449915.1. NCBI lineage: Eukaryota > Metazoa > Arthropoda > Insecta > Plecoptera > Chloroperlidae > Sweltsa > Sweltsa coloradensis. Next base: position 13,854 of record JAMZAV010004038.1, read on the forward strand.
TAGGACAGTTAGACCTTCAGGAAGGGACTAAAGTAGGACGCTATGTTAGGACCGGGCTACCTGACACACCGGATGAACTAAATTAGGCGATGTTAGGCGGGTGCTACGACACGCGGATAGAATAAAGTTAGAGAGTGTTAGGACGGGCTACCTGAACACCGGAGAACAAAGTTAGGACGGCTAGTTAACGAGGGCTACCACAGCGGATTAACTAAAGCGGACTATGTAGAAAGGGCTATGACGGGTTTATAAGTAGGACGGGACTAGCGGAGCTACTTAAACGCGGGCCGGACAAGGCCGTATAGAACCGAAGTAGACGCTATGTTAGGACGGGTCTACCTGACCAGCTGAGAACTAAAGTAGGACGCTATGTTAGGACCGGGTGCTACCGACAGCGGTAAACTAAGTTAGGCGCTATGTTAGGACCGGGGCTACCTGACACAGCGGAAGAACTAAAGCTAGGACGCTATGTCAGGACCGGGTGCTACCTGACACACGCGGAAAACTAAGTTAGGGACGCTATGTTGGGGCCTGAACACGGGTAGAACTGAAAGGGACCTATGTTAGGACGGGTGATCTAGACCGGTGATAAGACACAGGACGACTAAAGACCGGGCTAGTTAGGCCCGGGGTGTACCTGAAACACGATAAACTAAAGTAGGAGAGTATTAGGCCAGGTCTACCTGACACACGCGGATAGAACTAAAGTTAGGACGCTATGTAGGCGGGTGAACAAGGTGAATAAACGGAGAACTATTAGGACCGGGCTACGCAGCACGAGACTAAGTAGGACGCTATGTTAGGACCGGGTGACCAGATAGACGGATAACTAACAGCGGAAGAATAAGACGGACTAATGGTAGGCGGCTGACTCAACGCGGATAAACTAAAGTTAGGACGCTGTTAGGACCGGGTGCTAACCTGACACACCGGATAAACTAAAGTACGGACGCTATAGAGAGGGCTATGACACCGCGGATAGAACTAAAGGGGTTGGAACGGGATCTGGAAACCGGATGAAAAAGTAGGACGTGTTACCGGGTCAACGACACACGGATAGAACTAAAGTTAGGACGCAGTTAGGACCGGGTGCTAGGACACACGGAGAAAAAGTAAGCGGATGTTAGGACCGGGCCACCGACAGATAGAAAAAGTTAGGCTAGTTAGGACCGGGTGCCCGCACACGCGGAGTAGACTAAATAGTAGGACCGGGTGTACCGACACACGCGGAAGAATAAAGTTAGGACGCATGTTAGGACCGGGGCTACCTGACACACGCGGATAGAACTAAAGTAGGACGCAGTTAGGACCGGGCCCTGACACACCGATAGAATAAAGTAGAGCTTAGGACCGGGTGCTACCTGACACACGCGGTTAGAACAAAGTGCCCAGTTAGGACGGGTACGAACCGGGTAGACTAATTGGGTAGGCTACAGCACGCGGATAGTAACGAGAACGATTAGGACGGGTGCTACCTGGACACAGCGAGAACTAAAGTTAGGACTTTAGACCGGGTGCTACCGACAGACGGTAGAATAAAGTTTGGACGATGTTAGACGGGTGATACCGACAACGCTAGAACGAAGTTAGGACCTTTTTAGGACCGGAGTCTACCTGACACAACGCGGATAGAACTAAGTTAGGACGTTGGTACGGGCACCGCGCGGATAAAAAGTTAGGACTATGTTGACGGGTCCTACCTGACACACGCGGATGAACAAAGTAGGAGCTAGTTAGCCGGGTGCTACTGACACACGGGTGAACTAAAAGCGTATGTTAGGACGGGCCTCACACGGCGGGACTAACTAGGACACGGATAGAACAGGTGCTACCTGACAACGGGATAGAACTAAGTAGGACGCTATTAGGACCGGGTCTACCTGCACGGTAGGACTAAAGTAGCACGCTATGAACGAGTCACCGACAACGGATAGAACTAAATTGGGCTATTAGGACGGGTGCTATGAAACGGGCTAGACTAAGTAGGAACTTTTAGAACGGGTGCTACTAAAACGCGGTAGAACTAAAGTTAGGACGCTATGTTAGGACCGGGTGCACTGACACACGCGGATAACTAAAGCTAGGACGCTATTTAGGACCGGGGTCTACCTGCACCGGGATAGAATAAAGTTAGGACGCTATGTTGGCCGGGTGCTACCTGCCAGGTAGAACTAAAGTTTACGACGGGTAGGAACGGACTACCGGACATAGTAGGAGGGCTATGGACCGGGCTAGACACAGCGGATAGAACTAAGTCGGGCCTAGTTGGGCACCGGATAGACAAAGTTAGGACTATAAGCGGTGCTACCTAGGACCCGCGATAGAACTAAAGTTAGGAGACTATGTTAGGCGGGTGCCTGACACACGCGGATAGAACAAAGTAGGACGCTATGTTAGGACCGGGTGCTACCTGACACGGGATAGAACTAAAGTTAGGACCTATGTTACGGGCTACCTGACACACCGGATAGAACTAATTAGGACGCTATGTTAGGACCGGGTGCTACCTGACACACGCGGATAGAACTAAAGTTAGGACGCTATGTTAGGACCGGGTGCTACCTGACACACGCGGATAGGAACTAAAGTTAGGACGCTATGTTAGGACCGGGTGCTACCTGACACACACGGATAGAACTAAAGTTAGGACGCTATGTTAGGACCGGGTGCTACCTGACACACGCGGATAGAACTAAAGTTAGGACGCTATGTTAGGACCGGGTGCTACCTGACACACGCGGATAGAACTAAAGTAGGACGCTATGTTAGGACCGGGGCTACCTGACACACGCGGATAGAACTAAAGTTAGGAAAGCATGTTAGGACCGGTCACCTGACACAGCGGATAGAACTAATTTAGGACGCTTGTTAGGCCGGGTGTACCTACACCCGGATAAAAATAAGTAGGACGCTATGTAAGGACCGGTTTCTCCCCAACAGCGGAAGAACTAAATTTTAGGACGCTATTTTGGGACCGGGTGCTACGACCACGCAATAGAACAAAAGAAAAGGACGCTATTTTTAGGACCGGGTGCTACCTGCACACGCGGATAGAACTAAAGTAGGCGCTTTGTTAGGCCCGGGTGCACCTGACACACGCGGTAGAACTTAGTGGCGCTATGTTAGGACCGGGTCTACCTACACACGCGGATAAATAAAGTAGGACGCATGTTGGGCCGGGTCCTACCTGACACACGGGAAAGTTGGGCGCTATGTTAGGACCGGGTCCCCTACACACGCGGATGAACAAAAGTTAGGACGCTATTTAGGACCGGGTGCTACCTGACACACGGGGATAGAACTAAAGTAAGGACGCTGTTAGGACCGGGTGTCCTACCTGAACACGCGGTTAGAATTTAGTTGGACGCTATGTTGGCCCGGGTCCTACCTGACACACGCGGATAGAACTAATTTTAGGAGCTTTTGTTGGGCCCGGGTCCCCCCAAAACAAGTTGGGAGGGTTTAGGACCGGTCTACCGACACCCGGTTAAAAAAGAGGGTGTTAGGACCGGGTCTCCTGACACACCGGTATAGGACGGTTTTGGGACGGGGGTCCTACCTGACACACGGGGGTAGACAAAAGTTAGGACCTATGTAGGCCGGGTCCTACCGACACACAAACAGGTTAGGAGTGTTAGGACCGGGTCTAAAAACCCAAAAACAGGTTAGGGGGTGTTAGGACCGGGTCCACCTGACCACGCGGATGAACAAAATTAGGACGCTATTAGGACCGGGTCCTACCGAACCCCGGTATAGGACTTGTTGGACCGGGTCCACCTGACACCCGGATAGGACGGTTGTTGGGGACCGGGTCCCTCCCTGACACACCGGATGAACTAAGTTAGGCGCTATTTAGGAACCGGGTCCCTACTGCACACGCGGGTATGGGAGCTGTTAGGCCCGGGGGGCCTCCCCTACCCACACAGGATGACGGTGTTTAGGACCGGGTCCTACCTGACACACCAGGTATAGGACGCTTTAGGCCCGGGCCTACCTGACACCCCGGTATAGGAGGTTTTTAGGCCCGGGTCCTACCTGCCCACACCGGGTATGGGACGCTGTTGGGCCGGGTCCTCCTGACCACCAGGTATAGGACTTTGTTAACCGGGTTACCTGACAACAGGGGGGTTAAAGGACTTTGTTAGGACCGGTCCTCCCTGACCCCCGCAGGTAGGACGCTAGTTAGGCCGGGTTTCCTCCCTACACCCAGGGTTAGGGACGCTGTTAGGCCCGGGGTCCCTCCCTGACACACAAACAGTTAGGACCTGTTGGACCGGTCCTACCTACACACCAAGGATAGGACGCTTTAGGCCGGGGGTTCCTCCCCTGACACACCAGGAAAAGGGAGGGTTTAGGACCGGGTCCTACTGACCAACGGGTATAGGAGGGTGTAGGCCCGGGGGGTCCTCCTGACCCCAAACGGGTTAGGACTTGTTGGGGGGGCCGGGTCCTCCCTAAACACGCGGATGGGGGGGGAACGTGTTGGGACCGGGTCCTCCCTGACACACCGGTATAGGGGAGGGTGTTAGGAGGGGGGCCTCCCTGACAACCAGGGTATAGGACGGTGTTAGGACCGGGTCCTACCTGACACACACAGGTAGGACGCTGTTAGGCCCGGGTCCTCCCTGACCACAAGGAAAGGAGGGTTTTAGGCCCGGGTCCTCCCAAACCCAAAAAAAAAGTTAGGACGCTGTTAGCCCGGGTCCTACCTACACACAAGTATAGGAGGGTGTAGGACGGGCCCTCCCTGAAACACCAAAAAGGTTAGGAGGGTTTGGGACCGGGGGCCTCCCTGACCAAAGGGTATGGGACCTTTTAGGACCGGGTCCTCCCTAAACACACGGTAAAAAGGACGGTGTAGGCCCGGGTCCTACCTGACACACACGGTATAGGAGGGTGCTGGCCGGTCCTACCTGACACACCCCAATGCCTATGTGGGACCGGGTCCTACCTGACACACAAGGGTAGTTCGTGAGGAACACCTCCCTAGCCGCTATCATGCCCCTTGAGCGGGGGGGATCTCGGGGGGACCTCCGGCAGCAACAGAGCCTCCCGTCATCGGGTAGCGATGTAGAACAGAGTAGGGGAGCGCAGTAGCGAGCTCCTCCTGAGCCCCATCACTTGTTTGACGGGCGCGCTTCAGACGTCCGTCCTCGTCCATTACAAGCCCATTTTGTGGGACCATACTGACACTGACCCCTTGCGACTCCTGCTGCGCGCTGACTTAGCAAACCCCGCCTTACACCTTAGCTTGCATTTACGCACCGCAAACAATAATATTAATATTTGCTTTTTTGAGTTTCGAGTGCGATGAATCTAGCACGGGAGGGGGACGGTCAGCTCAGCTGGGCGGCATGGTTGCTCGTGAGCGACGCTGAAAAGCGACTGCCCCTCTGCCCGGCTTCACTGATAAACCTAACTCGATCTGGAAATTGTATCAGCATTGCTTGTTGCGATAGAAAAACCCGTCCCCCCCTCTTCCTCTCTCCCCGGCTTGCCGTGACACCGAGCCTTGCAGGTTTTTCTCAAAATGTCGCTTTTGCTTCTGCCCCTAGGTCGACCTTTCCCAAAACCTCGGTGGGTAAATGGCAAAACTCCAATAATTTATGTCTTATTAGTTATTTGTAAATTGATTCGTTATACATTGGTACAAAAAATTTGATGGTATATTAAATAAATATTTGATACCAAACACTTTATAAACGTTTTCTACATTTTTATTTTGTAATATTCTAACTTACGCTTACCGGGAACGGTTTTTTTAAATTTACAAACCCTACAGTCCCAAGAGATTTTCGAATCATCGAGCCCCTCTTCCCAGTCTGCGCCGATCCTAAAAGCGCGAACATGGCTAACCAGTAAAACCCGTCACCAGCTGTGCCGGATCTGTTGGGTCGAACGTACATCCCCCGCGGGCTAATTAACAACCCAAAATTTATGTACATAGTTTTTTTGACCATGGATTTTGGTTGTAAAGGGACAAATTTACACAAAAAAGTATCTCAAATAAATCGTTTTTGCAAACATAAATCCCCAAAGGAAATTTATCACCTTAATAAATAAAAAATAAAATTTGATTTGTATTTTTTTATTTAATTTTTTTTTTTTTAGTCTACCCTCCCCCCGTCTGTAATGATTCTCATGTGGGACAGTAAACCAAAGCGACCAAACCAACCCTGTGGGACCCCGACCCCAACCGACGAGTGAGCGATAACCAACAAAAATCGATTATTTTTAGGGGGATAGCAATCAGTGGTATGGACAGTACGAACCCCCGCGGATCAACGCCAGAATCAACAAGGCCGAATCAGAAAAACTTTAAATTTTATTATGTGTCTCGTTGCTGGGACGGCTCCAAAGCCCAAAAGTCACCGTTTACAAATTCCTAAGTCAAGAAGAATTTTAAAAAAGACTTCTGACTTTGGCGGGAATCGAACCCTGGACCTTCTGCATTGGAAGCAGACACGCTAATCACAAGACCAACGCAACGAGCTGAAACTAGCGCTATCCTCGTCATGATACTCTGGATAAGAGAGGAAATAGCCATACCCTTAGGCTATAATTATTTTAGACTTTATATGGTCGCTCTTTACCAGACAAGTCAAGACTACTTATTCAGATTTTTAGAGCTCTTCGTAACCGAGGTAAGTATTATATTGCTCCTAAGACAGTACAAATTGCCTACCCAAAAAATATCAAGGAGACAAAACATGTTGGAGAAAAAAAAAAAAAAAAAAAGTAGTAAAAAAATTGTAAATTGTAAACAACTTGTAAGTTGTAATGTTATGAACTTCACCTTTGTAAGGCCTAACTTATGTACTGTATGCCTACCTACATAACGAGAATATTTGTTAGATCATGGGCTGCCTACCGTAGCTTCTAAATGGAAGATAGCTTTTGATCTAAATAAAATGGCGATTTATTTTTTATTTATAAGTCTTCACCCATATTATTGGATGAGCGTAGCGAGCGAAGCGAAGATTCCTTTCACTACACTGGAGAAAAAATCTGGAATGCTTTTTTTTTTTTTTGTTTTTTTGTTGTTTGTTAACACGATTCCGGTAACTGATACTCCAATTGCGATGAATTTCTGGAGGCATTTTAAATCTCTAAAATTTGGGAAAAACTGCCACGTTTTTGAGCGCAATCGAAAAATTATTTATCATTAAAATCGCAATTTTACGATTTTTTTGTCGATTTTACAAAATGTTCTTCGAGTTATAACACCTACATGCTTTATCCGATTGTAATGATTTTTTCACAGAACCTTAATTTTATGAATTGATATATTCGTGTGAAATTTGAGCGCAATCACAATTAATAATTTCTCATGAAAATCACAATTTTACGATTTTTTCGATTTTTTAAAACTTTCTTTGACATATAACACTTATATCCGATTGTAATGATTTTTTTTCACAAAAACCTTAATGTTATGAATTAATATTCGTGTGAACTTTGAAATTATTTCTCGTGAAAATCGTAATTTACAAATTTTCTTTTTTAAATTCCGATTATTTTGTTAAAAAAAATCAGTCATGATTTTTTCACAGAACAACAGAAAATCTGCATATCATATGGCATCGTAATGCACCAATTACGCTCATCCAACAACGCGCCACAAAGCGTTTGCGAAGCTTCCTAGTATAAAATAAAAAAACTTATAAAAAAACGTCAAATAATTGGCAAGATGCGGTGACCAAACTTTTAAAGCTTGAAAAATGAAAAAATGTGAGTCAAGGAATGTAGGAAAGACGAATTTATCGGAATTTACCGATATGGAAAATGCCTAAATGACGTCATCAAGATGGCGGACGAGAAATATTACGTTCCTTCAAATATTACCCTGGCTCTGCCTGTAGAAATATTTCACGTGATCAAAATTGTGAGCGATGTTCAGGAAGGTACAGGTCAAAAACATAAATACATATTGTAAGAAAAAGGTTTTTTATCGTACTTTCTCTAATGACTATTTAATTTTTTATTACTGTTGTTGGACATTTCCGCGCACGGGAAATCGAGTACACATGTTTCCAAAAATATTTCTAGCCAAATGGCTCAAGCTATTCAATAACGAAATAATTCACTCTATTCTGGATGAATAACAGTTCTTTAATGAGTCAGTATGTCGTTATAATTCGCTAATATTATTTATTCATATTGTCGTCAAAAGACGGCACAAAAATGTAGATCAGAATTATTAGATGAATACACGCCAGAAAAAAAACTTGACAATGTGGGAAAAGAAACATACATGTAACTTAATTAGTTTGATTATGGTAGTAAATTTACAGGTATTTCTGACGAAGGGCACTCAATTACAAAAGTGTAAATAATAAAAAGTTCCAACCCAAATGTTTGAGAGGCTGTTTTTATGAAAGTAATTATGTGTTAATCAGCCCTATATTGCAAATACATCGCACAGTGTGATATTTTGAAGGCCATCATGATGGTGGGGCTATGGGAACACAATTAATTGGCAAAATCGTGACACAAGCGACAAGCCAAATCTTTAGGCACAGTTCTGTTGTTCTATGAAATATTTATAACTTGGTTTCGATCCATTCACCCTAGATTATTCAATATGGCGGCCATTTTCCAAAATGGTTACTAAAAGCACTTAATTTGCGAGTTTCAAAGCACATGCAACGATGACTGAGGAGTCATTTTTTAACTAACTTGAAGTCGCTGAGTGCTAACCACACATTAAAAACCATTTTGGAGCCAATCTTAACGATATTTTGAACGAAAATGTTAAAATTTTGATTTGATTTTAAACACGGTAATAATAACGAAATCCAAGTGGAGTCTTTTTTCAGTCTTTTTCGCCATAATACAGTGGCACCGGAAATGAAACCGCTATCTGAACTAAAAATTGTACATCGAAATGATTTTCTTTTGACAAGCATATATTTCATTTCAACCAGTTTTGTGATGTTCAATGTGTGATGTTCAATTTGTGACGTTCACCAGATAAGGTGGCGGTCGCCGAGGGGTCGCAGCACTGTCGACCACGCACTATGGCCACAGGATCGGCAAAAAGTAGAAAAAATAACGGTCTCTAAAACTGCTTGGAGAAAAACACGACTATTTTAAAGCCAAGCCTTGCCCAATATTATCCTAAAAATAAAGTATTTATGAAGTGTACGAATAAAATAAAGACATTTTGATGTCCCTAAACTTTGACATCACATCTGGCGAGGTTGGCATTATAAACAGCTGGAACTTTGGACACCCATACCAACAAGGCAAAAAAACACTTTCGTAATCGTGTTTAAATTAAAATCATTATTTCGCTAAAATACTGACTCTGTGAGACGCTTTATTCACAGCTTATAAAATGTTGATTTATGTGACAACATATCACGATAATATGACCAAATACGGTAGGCCCTACCTAATGCCAGTTGTGTGTAAATTGTCAACGTTGGCGTCCGTGCTCTCGCTTGACCTGACGTGCGACAGCTATCTGCCATCTGGTCCAACCCTATATAGACCGAGAGCTCGCAACATAAAGTCTCCCCTCATAGGGTACATATGGTTTGACCATTGGAATAGAAGCGGAAAATCAAGTCATTTTCAAAAATGCGCGTCTTACAAGTCAACGTTGGGGCGTTTACCCGTCAGACCCCCCCAAAGTGGCCCCAAAAAAGGTCAAATCTGCCCCTATTAGGTATACATGATTAAAACATAAACAAAATTATAGAAGAAGTTACCCCAAAAATGAAATCACTCGTCAGACGGGCTGCGATGGACCTTTGACCGTCAGACGCCCCCAAAGGGGGCCCCCAAAAAAGGTCAACTCTGCCCTCATAAGGTATACATGATTCAAACATACGTCAATTTATAAAGAAAATTACTAAAAAATCGAATACCCTTTCGTCGGACGGGCTGCGTTGGGCCGTTGACCCGTCAGATGCCCCCAAAGTGGCCCCCCAAAAAAAGGTCAAAATTGCCCCTTTTAAGTTACATGATTAAAAACATAAGAAAAATTATAGAAGAAGTTAGCCCAAAAATGAATATCACTCGTCAGACGGGTTTGCGATGGGCCGTTGACCCGTCAGACGCCCCAAAGTGGGCCCCAAAAAAGGTCAACTCTGCCCTCATAAGGTATACATGATTCAAACTTTACGTCATTTTATGGGGAAAAATTTAAACTAGAAAAACAATATCACTCGTCGGGAAAACGGTTCTCCGTTGGGCCTTTGACCCGTCAGATGCCCCCAAAGTGGCCCCCCCAAAAAAGGTCAAATCTGCCCCTATTAATATACTGATTGAAACATAAGAAAAAATATCGAAGAATTAGCCCAAAATGAATTCACTCGTCAGACGGGCTGCGATGGGCCGTTGACCCGTCAGACGCCCCCAAAGTGGGCCCAAAAAGGTCAACTCTGCCATCATAAGGTATACATGATTCAAACATACGTCATTTTATGGGGAAAATTACCAGGAAAACGAATATCAATCGTCAGACATGCTGCGTTGGGGCTTTGACCCGTTAGGTAAAACCAAAAGTGGGCCCCCCAAAAAAGTCAAATCTGCCTTTTTTAAGGTATACATGATTCAAACATTCGTCTTTTATAGATAAAGTTACCAGAAAACGAATATCACTCGTCAGACGAGCTGCGTTGGGGCTTTGACCCGTTTAGGAAACCCTTTCCAAAGTTGGCCCCCAAAGATGTCGAATCTGCCCTTAAGACTGTTTGCCAAGCTCGGGCTATTTTTTTTTTACAATGATAAATGCCCTTTTAACAACACGCTTGATCGTAAAAATCCAGCTTATTTGACGTACAGAACGTACCGTTATTTACTTAATTTTTATCCAAAAATCTGCATTTTTGGGAGGCTGTTTTCAAAAAGGATGAGTGTGTTTTCCCCTATCGAAGCACATTTTGAGATTTCAAATAATTGTTCCTACACAAAATTGGTAAATTACTAAAAATTTAACAGTTTGGTGTCATATTTACGGTCAGTTAATAAGAAAAGTGAGCAATATTTGGAAAATGTGCCTAAATACCCCTTTTTTCACATGATTTCTTAACATTTTAGTGCATAGCACAACCCCGATAGGACCACCGAAAGAGCTTCCAAGTGATCCAGGGGTCCAGACTTTCCCTCTGCGCTCTGCGTCAAAGCCTGGTTTTCCTCGAGCTTAGCCACTTGGTTTTATGGTATAGACAGAAATTTTAAAAAAAATCCATTATGTATATATATATATATATATATATATATTATATATAGAGAGAGAGAGAGAGAGGAGAGAGAGAGAGAGAGATGTTAAATACAGACCAAGATGGTTCCTGGATGATCTGTCCCCTAGTTTGTCACTTGATGAGATTATGCAATGCGATTTAGAAGTAGAGGATTTCGATGAGGATGATGACATAGATGTTTCGGAGCAGCGTACATGATGTAAATATTATGAAATGTGATAACAGTTTTTTTTATTCTAATCCTCAATTGTCTTTTAACTTATGAAAGTATTTGCATGTTTCAACGCATGTAAAAGATTATTACGTATGTTATGATATGATGATGATTACTAATAAAATGTTAAAGCGTACAAGCGTACAGTGATTACGGATGTGATAGAAGTTTTGATATTTGAAGTTAATTATACCAAACCAATTTATATATTCTAATCTTCAATTGTTTGTAACTTATATAAACTACTTGTTGATTTAACACATTACAAATTCTTACTTGTGATATGATGATGATTACTTCTGAAGATTACTGTGATTAAAAGTTGAAACATACGGTGATAACGAAAACATGGAAGTTTGATGTTTTGGGGACATACCAATTGATATATTCCAACCCTCAATTGTTTGTAACTTATGAAAACTATTTACATGATTCAACACATATTAAAGTATTGCTTTAAAAGGTAAGCATATGATGTTAATTATTTACGTAACTTATGATTACTATGATATGATTACTTTGTGATAAAATTAATGGATTTGTCAAGATTTTCTTGTATCGTTTTTACAATATGCAATAGTTTAGCGAAAAACTTAATAGGCAGAATTTCCCTATAGTATCATGTAACAAGTAGTAAATTAAACACAACTCTTCATTTGTAAAAAATAAAAAAATAAAACACTCTTTAAGTTTAAACCCCAACCCCATACCCAATACATACACCATTATTAATTATATGATTACCATTAAACGAAGTATAACGTGTCTTCCTGATTTATTTATCGATCTAGATTTAGATATTCAAAAAAAAAAAAAAAAAAGTGGTAATTGCAGGGCTCAATGGACCCAAAATAAGCGAAAAAAATCATGACTACATATTATCGCACAAATCCGATTGAATCCAACATAATTTCGTAAGTATTCGAGACAAAACATTTTTAAAACTTTTTTTTTTTTGGGGGGGGGGGGCAAGTGGGGGTAAGGGGCCCCACACAGCCAGTCTGACGAGTGATTATTTTTTTCCGTGGTAAATTTTTCTATAAAATGCCGTATTTTAATCTGTTTTCTTTTTGAGGGCAGATTTGACTTTTTTTGGGGGGCCACTTTGGGGGGATCTGACGGGTCAACGGCCCAACGTACCCGTCTGACGAAATGATATTCGTTTTTTCCTGGTAATTTTCCCTATAAAATGACGTATGTTGAATCATGTATACCTTATGATGGCAGAGTTGACCTTTTTTGGGGCCCACTTTGGGGGGGTCTGACGGTTTACGGCCCATCGCAGCGCCGTCTGACGAGTGAAATTCATTTTTGGGGTAACTTCTTCGATATTTTTTCTTATGTTTCAATCATGTATACTTAATAGGGGCAGATTTTTACCTTTTTTGGGGGGGCCCCTTTGGGGGCATCTGACGGGTCAACGGCCCAACGGAGACCGTCTGACGATGATATTTGTTTTTCTAGTAATTTTCCCTATAAAATGACGTATGTTTGAATCATGTATACCTTATGAGGGCAAGTTGACCTTTTTGGGGCCCACTTTGGGGGCGTCTGACGGGTCAACGGGCCCCTCGCAGCCCGTCTGACGAGTGATATTCATTTTTGGGCTAACTTCTTCTATAATTTTCTTATGTTTCAATCATGTATACTTAATAGGGGGAGATTTGACCTTTTTTGGGGCCCACTTTGGGGCGTCTGACGGGTAAACGCCCCCAAAGTTGACTTGTAAGACGCGCATTTTGAAAATGGGCATGAATTTTTTCTTCTATTCCAATGGTCAAACCATATGTACCCTATGAGGGGGGACTTTATGTGCGAGCTCTTGGACTAATACTAGGCTGCTTCGCTAACGCTTTTTCCCGTCGCGTTGATGGATGAACTTTTATGGTTGATTATCGGCCCAAATATCACGAAAATATCGTTTTAAAAATAAATTAAAAAATCGTAAAAGTACGATTTCTATGAGAAATATTTCTTCAAATATCTCTTAGATCATATCATACTTTCACTGATTTAAAACGTTCCCATAAAGTTTCATCAAGATCGGGGTAGCCGTTTGCCCGGTCGCGGGCCAAATATCACGAAAATATCACATTAAAAATCGTAAATTATCGTAAAAGTACGATAATCATAAGAAACATTTGATCGATTGTACCCAAAAACGTGGCAAGTCTAAGTTCAGAGATTTCGAAGCTCCCCTCAAATTTTCATCAAGATCGCACATGCCGTTTGCCCGGTAGAGCGCGAACAAACAGAAAAAAAAACACTGGAGCTAATTTTTTGGGGGGTCAGTGAAATAAAAGTCTTCGCTTCGCTCATCCAATAAACCCAGTTCAACGAGCAAACATAAACATTCTGCTTCTACTAGTTTTTACATGAAATAAATAATTTTACTTAAATATGTAAAAACATTACTCCCCCCCCCCCCCCCCCCCCCCCCACCCTAGTCACACTACCGACACCACGCACTGTTACTCTTGACAAATGCTCTTGCAGGGTCCGTCTGAATAATATTTTAGGTTAACAAATTCCATGACGTTTCCAAGTTTACCAGATTGATAACCTATTTTTATAGCTTTAAATTTAGCTGTTTGGGAAAATACAAGTACTGAAGCTGCTACTTTACGTTGAAATCGCAGTGATGGCACATATTCCGGGGGCTTGTCTCCGGAAAATTATTGATTTTATACTTTCAATTTGGTGATTTGACGGACAGCGGTTTAATAGCCATGCAGGATCTTATTTTCCTTGGCTGGGTGAAGTGAACCCAGGCAATATAAGCTCCCGCTATCTTATCAGCTATGGTGACGTCACATCCCCCGCAACACAAGGCAAAGAGCTTGGCATGCACAAGTTTTTGGACAGCCTACACGGATCTGAAAGGCCGGTTGCAGCATTGTCAGGCGCGTCGGAAGTCTATTTTCCAGGGGGGGGCGAACTTTTCCAGGAAAAGTACATACGTAGTTACATGCAACTAATGTCGTTGAGTTAGTGGCGTACGGTGAAATATATTTCGGGGGGTTGGACGAACTTCTCAAGGGGGCACAATAGCGCCACAGGCAGTTTTTTAAAAAAAATACGTATTTTTGAAGTGGTATTTGACGTGTTCTAGGGGCTTTGCTGAACGAAATAAAAACAATAGACGAATTAATTTTTTGCGTAAACCTATAGGAAGAATATAATATTTATGCTTATTGGTCTATACTTGTATGGCGAGAAGATACTTTCGCCCCCCGTCCGTAAGCTCGGGGGGTGGGGGGCAAGCTACCACCCTGCCCCTGGCTCGAGGCCGTCGCTACACTCACTTCGTTGCCTGGCTCCGACGCCGCTAAGCATTGTGTATATTTTTTACTTGTGTTTATTTTACAAAGTGTGTGAGGTTCGTAATACACACAGATCGTAATAATATCATATTCGCTCCTTAAATTAAGCTATGATTAATAATTTTTCTTGGGAAAGCCTGCCCAGGATGCAATGCATTGCCCCCTTAGGTGTCTAACTAGGTATATTGGAGTTAGGACAACTGGACAATTATTGTGAAGGGATGTCCGAGGGCTGATTGAGAGGCCTCAATTCCCTGCATTCGCATTAACGACTGAGTAAAACATTGAAAAAAACTAGAAAAACTTCAGTCAGGTTTCCCGGGCTCAACGGAATTTGAAACCGGGACCTTCCGAATCAGAGCCCGCTGTTCGGACATGAAAAAAAGTTCTCCAAAATAACTATATAAAAGATTTTTAAAGTGGGAAACATCATAAATAGGCCTTTTCAGAAGACCAAAATTATTTTGAACATTTTTTCGTCCATTCGTATACTCGCAATATTGAGGCACTTTTAAATCATTTTTGTGGATCAACAAAATGTATTTGCCTATTGGTTGCGAAACGGCAGCCGCCGGAAGCAATTTTTTGGGGGAGGTATTATTGCCCTCGAGATGGCCTTATGCGATCTGAGATCTTATTTTGAAAGGGATTTGAAAAGATTTGAGTCCAAGTTTGGGAGGACAATTTGCCGACAATGTACTTACAAGTGTTGGCTCGAGCGCTAAGCGCTCGAAGCTGATTCGGAAGGTCCCGGGCTCGAAACCAGCCGAGACCGCCAGTGGCGTAGCAACATTTCCTGCCCCCCCCCCCCCCCCCCGCGACTTGCGCGGAATACCTTGGGTTCCCCCCCGGGGGCATTTACACCGTAGGTGAAAAAATTTTGGGCCCGACATTATGTTTGATGGCCTAAAACGCGATTTCGATGACATCCCTTAATCCTTAATACATTTATTTACTAAAACCATTATGTTATATTAATAATATCAACACCAATAATGATAAATGAAAACACCCCAGAAAATACACAATTTTAAAACTTGCATACATTACGTACACACACCAATCAACAAATCTAACGACAAAAACAACATGATCGAAAATTTCTTACATCACTTTTAAATAATAATATAAAAAAATAATCACCTTACCTACTTATGATAATACTGACTATGTTTTTGATGTTGATTAAAATGGGTGTGAAGTCATAGGATCACTTGAAGTGTGAATGAAATGTCAATGAACTAATAATTGCATGCCATCATCGAAACATCCCTCTGTCAGACAACAGAAGGGTTGTCATGATTTATTAGTGTAATGGACCGCGTTATAAACTATGTGAAATGAGATTTCTCTGAAAAGGCATTTTGTAAATATCCCCGTTCAAAAGAATCTGGAATTGGAATCTACTAATACGACCCAGTTCTTTATAAAATTAAAAAAACGATTGACAGAACTGACAGTAGTCATGTCATAGATGATTGGCCATGTTCAACTAGGGTGATTTGACAAAATTGTGCAAATTGTTTAGAGGGTGCATTTTTGAAGTTAAAATGTGTAAAATTGGTTATCACGGTTCATTCTACTCTTTTGTCAACTTGAAAATAATGCGTTTTTTTTTTTTACAAAATATGTAATTTTGGGGGTAAGTTCTGCAAGAGATCTTTTAGCGTCCAAAAATTCCATTTCAAACATGAAAAAGGAAAGCCCTTCTGTCTCTTCCTCGGATTTGGTCAACACCCACCGCTACACCGATCGCTGGGTGCGGGGGGCCGGTAGCTACGCACCCACCTGGACGACCGGCCCAAATCAAACCCTCCCCCCTTCCTTTTAATCCCCCCCCTTCCCCCCAAAAAAAAAAAAAAAAAAAAGAAAACTGAAAAAGGTTTTTTTCCGGGGTGGTTTTCCTCCTCAAAAAGGGGCGTTAAAAACCCTGCGGATGCCCAAGGGATTTGAGTTTTTCCTCTTAAAATCAAATTCAAATTTCAATTTTTCAATTTATTTAGGTTCGAGTACAATTGTACAAGGACAGTACAAAGTTTCAATTACCTGACGATTGTATAACTAAGCACACACGTAGATTTTTGTATCTTCAAAAACTGTTTTCGTGCTGTTTTTACACTCTTCTTGTTACATCATTCACTTTGATGTTATGGATATTAGGAATTATCAGCCATTTTGGAATTTATCCTCTATTGCAATTTAGTGCTTAATAATAGATTTTTACATGTTGATTTTTTTGAGGAAATGCCAACAATGGAAAAAACGAAATTCCGGGTAAATGCAAAATCCAATTCCGTAGAACTGATTTTTTTAAATGCCATTTTTGTATAAAATCATAAGGGGAATACTTTTGCCATTGCAACGTTTCGTCTATCTTTAACTTTTTGGATGACAACAAACACTTTTGGCGGCTATTTTCCAATATGGCGGCCGAAGCTCCAGTCCGATCATAGGGAAGTTTAGTATTTTTTTAGGAAGGTGTGTGCATAAAAAATTTCGTTTGAAATTTTTCCTCAAACCCCAATATAAGGCTTTTTTTGACGGGACAAAAATGTTCAAGCTAAAAGCTAGCTAAAAAATGCCAAGTTTGGCATTTTCCCGATTATGGTAAAACCTGTTTGTCTAAAAGGCCATTATTATCCGGGGGGATGCAACGTCGTTTTTCTAAAGTCTTCCACCAGGACTACCCATCGGGATAAATTACACACATGCAAACATGACTAAATTTCGTAAAAAATGTGGTTAAAAAAAGATTGTTTAGGGGGCGGTTTAAAATAGGCGAAGTGACTTTACCACGAGGTACCGCGTGAGACTGTACGGGAGTTTTGGTTTTTGAAACCGGGAAAAACAGCCCCCAGAAACCCGACTTTTTAGTATCCGGGTTTTTCTTTAGTGTTAATTAAAATGCAAGGTTTGATTCCTTCAAAACAGAACCCCCTTTTCCTTATATAACACCAACGTATTTAAAGAGGGGCGACCCTTGTCTTGGTTTCCCTATTGGCCTACTGTCTACTGTTCCACCTTGCCTACTCTGCTGAACCTCTGTCTCAATGCCGGTCCCGGGTCTAGACTTTTCAAAAATTTATGGGGGGTTATCTCCCGGGTGGGTTTGGCATGGCAGTTACAGCTTTGGCTTTCGTACATATTTTGTTGACTAAACATTATATTGTTTACTAGGAAAACGCTTAAGTCCCGCCGCGTTTTTGGGATGAGCGAAATTTGGGCTTTGAGCCGGGGGTTTATGCGATTTTCTGTTTTTTCTGTAAAAAAAATCTTTATAATTTGAAGTTTTTTTTAAAAATTTAATTTTAAATTAAAAAAAAAAAAACTTTAATTTTTTAAATTTTTTTTAATTAATCGAAATTTAAAAAAAAGAAAAAAAATCGTAAAAATTGCGATTTTCATAAGAAAAATTAGATGCGCTAAAATTTTCTCACGAATAATTTATTCATAAAATTAAGGTTCGTGAAAAAAAATTACAATGGGTTTAAGGGTAGGTGTAATAAGTAAAAATGTTTTAAAAAAAAAAAAACCGTAAAATTCCGATTTCATGAGAAAAAATTTTTTTCGATTGCACTAAATTTTAACGAATATCTTAATTTCAAAAAATTTTGGGTTCTGTGAAAAACTCATTTTAAAAGGGAAAAAAGCGTAATGTGGGTTTTAAAAAGTCAAAGAAATTTTTAAAAAAATCGAAAAAAATCGTAAAAATTGCGTTTTTTCATAAGAAATAATTTTTTGTTTGCGCAAAAAAAAGGGAGTTCTAAGTTCAGAGATTTCAAAGGGTTTCCCCAAAAAATTTTCATTGCAATTGGATATGGTTTACCCGGGGAATCGTGCTGAAAAAACACAAAAAAACACAAAAAAAAGGGAAAAAAAAAAAAATTTCCGGATTTTTTCTCAGGTAGTAAAATGGAATTTTCGTTTTCGCTCGTACGCTCACCAATAAGTTATTTCAGTCCCATGTAAACATAGCGGGCCAATTAATTAAACAGCACACTCGAATTCAAATGCAAATATTTAATTCAAATTTTTTTTTGACAATTTTTACATTTTTTTTACAACAGCACAATTTTTAAATGTATAGGCCTATGTTTTAACATTCTCTTTTTTCACACACAAAATAAAAACTATCCAGCATACCATACGGGCACACGTTAAAAATTTAAAATCAAAGAGCATTTTTTTTGCCTTTTTGGGCTGGCCCGGGGTTTTAGAGAGAGAGAGAGAGAGGAGAGAGAGAGAGAGAGAGAGAGAGAGAGAGGAGAAGAGAGAGAGGAGAGAGAGGCGAACTTAGCAAAAAATCCCTTTGATGGGGAAAAATCCGGTGTCTGATTGCTATATTTTTGTTGTTCAAGGTCTTTCCCCACAGGACGAACGACAACGCGAATCGGCATGGAAAACATTTTTTTGTACAAAACGAACAAAAATTCATAAATATTGAATTTAGTTTTTTTGGTTTAGTTTCTTGTTTTTTTCGGAAAAAAATACTTCCCCCAGAATAATACTAAAACATGTTTAGCGGCAAATTTATTCAAGTTTGAATTTTAAGGGAATTGAATTTAATGGCTGAAAGGGACTTGAAGGAAAAAATGAAGTCCCTTTTCACGTCCTTTAAATTGAAGGTAAGTCACAGCCCTGTAAATATTACAGCTGAAAATCAATGTGCAGGTATAGGGCCCCAAACAGAAAAATAAAACCCGAAATCAGAAGTTTTGAAGATTTAGGGTATATAGGAAGATTAATAGAATTTTTATTTTTAACCCACTTTTCTCGCAAAAATTGTTTTGGGGACCATGAAGTTTTGCCAAATGTAGTGCAATCATTGCAGAAAAAAAAAGGGAACCAAAAAAGAATGTTAAAAAACGACCCAACAAACTGAAACCGCCCACCCTTCGCCAGAGCGCAGACGGCTACCCCTCTGCCCCCGCGGACTTGAGCTCGACGCTATTGCCTAGTTACGTGTATCGTCGATGAAGTACGACCAGTTTTTCACTAGTTTACGGGACCCTAGCTATAACACCAGTTTTTTTAAAAGTTTGTGGGAAACGTGCAAATTGCTTATATCCTCCAAAATCCAAAGACCCAAAAAAAAAAAACCCGAGCCTCGCAGAACACTTCGCGCGCACTGTGTGACGTAGACCCCAAGAATCCCTGATGGGGTTGGTTTTTAAGCTTTAACGAAAAATTTGGGGCATGCTTCAACGAAAGGGTTGAATAAAAAAAATTGAAACCCTGAAAAGAGCCCTTTAATACAAAAGTATTGAATTAAAACCTTTAAATTTAAGGCATTGAAGGAAACATTGAACCGTCTAAACACAGCTTTTGAAAACATTTAAAAAACTACAAATTTTTTTTTTTGGCGACTAATGAATTTTATGAATTATAGTGAATATTTTTTCCAGTCAAATTTTCACCAGAAATAAGTTTTTTGTGGGGGTGGGGAGGGGAGGAGGATTTTTTTGGGGGGGGTCACATTTTTTGTGCAAACTTTGAAAAAAGGGGGGGGGGGGGGGCGGGTTAAATTTTTGGTCGAAAATTGAGTAATATGAATGGAAGCCTCGATACAAAACCTTTAAAAATATACATTTATATCGTAAATTAAATTTTAAAAAACACATCCGTAAGAGGTTTTTGAAAAACCCCTTTTCATAAGGGGAATGCAAAATTTATTTTACAAAAAATTTGCTAAAATTGTTCACATAGTTGCCAAATCTCTTCACACCGTGGAACCTGAGCGAGATATATACGCCCGGCCGGTCGTTACCTCGAGGGGGACCGACGCTTTAGAGTAAACCCAAACAAAAGGGGACATGAAAAATAACGAGAGATAACATAGTAAAAAAAACACCTCACCTTTAAAGAAAATTGTTCCTTTTGATTTTTTTACACAATATCGTGGACAAAGTATTTTGACGTGCAATTAGCTCATTTTGGGCCCTTAAACCCCAGCTTTCAAAAAAACAAGAAAGGGCCCGGGTTTGGGATATTTTTCAGGAGTTTCCTAAATATCCCCAACGAACCCCAAAAAAACCCGGTTGGGGGTTTATCGCCATTTTGAAAATCTTTTCAGATTTTTTAGTTTGTCGAAGAATGGAAAATTAGCAATATTGAGTGGGGAATTAGACCTAAAAGCTAAATTTTGTTTTTAAGTTTCGCATAGTTTTTGGGGGTGTGAAAAAGTAACAATTTTGGCATGCTTTCTTTTAATCTCTGGCGACAGCCGTCCTTGAAAAAAAAATTTTTCCCTTTTTTTTTAAATTATCTGAATTTGTTTTGCTTTTTATAAAAACAAAAAAAAAACCAGAAATTTTATAAAAATTTTGTTCAAAAAAAAGTTGTAGGCATAAAAAAAACAAATCGTTTAAATATTCTTGATTGTGTCCGTAGATAATAATGGCCGAAGCTACAGGACAAGCAAGACCTTTGTGCGGGGAGCAGGTAAAACTTTTGCTCGACGCGTACTACTGCGCAGTCCATGGCCATAAGCCCTGTAGGAATCCGCCCTTTTATAGTTTTTCTTTTTGCCTTTTAGGGTATACCTTAAGGATAAAAAAAATTTTGGGAAAAAAACTGGCACCCCCGGCAAGTTTTTTTTACGACCCATTTGATTTGGGCAAATGCGTTTAGACATGCCCCTTTTTTAATACATTTTCATACATTTGATAATGTGAAATGAATCAACGTAATAATAGGATTCTCCAATAAATTTCAAATAAAGATAAAAAATTGGGTTTCACCCGGGGGAAACATTGTGGTATTTGTTAAGTGAAATACATATTTTTAACAGTCCTGCGTACAGGTGCATTTTTTACCCCCCAATTTGGTTTTTCATGATAGAAAAAAAAAATTTTGGGCACAAATATCGAAAATGTAACGGAAAATGATTTGAATTACAGGGCAATCTCATTATTATCCACGCACCAATGGCGGCCATTTTCAAGATGGCCCCCCAACAAATTTTTTAAAATTTTTGGACAAAATTTTGAAATTGGTATACACATAGATAGTCTTTTAGAAATGACTTTGAATGGGCCATGTCAAACAAACTAACACAATGGCCCCCAAGGCGGCCATTTTAAAGTTTGGCCGCCAACACATGATACAACCACGAAAAATTTAGACAGAATTTGTTGGTACACATATAGGGCATCTTTAAAAATGTCGTTTTTAGTGTTTATCAAATTTTTAGAAACAATGTAGTATGGATCCGCTATCGGTATCTTAAAATTTTTGCTATGGAATTAAATACTAGCAAAAATTTACATTATAACAAATTACTTTTTTTTTATACACATTAGGAATTTTTGCCAATTTTTTTCATGACATTAATTATTTTTAGCATTCTTAATATGCAAGTGAAAGTTATATTCCCATTTTAGTTGTTAAATTTAAATTCCCGTTAGAAAAAAGGCGATAGCGTGATCACCAACGAGTTCACCCGTATGCCAAAAAAGAACCCAAAAGCCCCTTACATTTTTTGTTCAAAATACTCCCTTTGGGAAACATTTACAAGACACCCAAGATTTCCCCAATTGTTTTAAAAAATACCCCCAAAAGGCACCAATTTTTCCCAAAAGTTGCCCAAAATTATGTGTCATGACAAAAAATTTGACTTAGTAGCAGGGGGTTTTTTTTGCAAAAAAAAATGTTGAAGATCGGAGAAAATAAATAGAAGACCAGTTTTTTCGATTTCCCTATATGGCCCATTAAAACACTCAAAAAAAACGAATTCTAATAAAGTTCAGGATAAGATAATCGCAATAGAAAAGTAGTGCATGACATTACTATGTTTAAAATAATGTAAGAACTCGGTTTTGAAATGCATAATTTAAATTGATTTTTGTAACAGACAAACATTTGATTTATTAAACTCTTTACATTTGGACTCTTGGAAAATATGGTTAATTTTAGTAGACCTAAAGGGTCATTTGAAACTGCCATTTTTTCATGTTGCATTATTTTTCTATTTACAAAAAACCCCCGAATATTATACTGGGTTACAGTGCACACTTTTTTCTCTTGCCGACATGCGTTTTTCTTTTTACACCAACTATTTTTTATATTTTTTTTTCAAACTGGAAAAGCTACTCTAGAGCACTGCCATGTTAACAAATCTTGGATAACGTACAATTTTTACACTTACACGGTTTTTTTCAAATGAAAGCATCCTCTTGCGTCCAGAATCACCCCAAGCCCATTTAAGGACAGGAAAAAAAAGCTGAAAGAATAAGTTTTTACGGGACCAACCGTGTGCCCCGAGGTATCCACGGACAAACAATTTTTGGTATCCGTTTTCTACCTTTAGTATCTTCGGTAAAAAATGTGGCAACGTCTTTGTGCAGGTTTGGTGTTTCCATCAGTTGTAAATCAGTATTCTTTTTGGGAAAGGGTTTTGGGTTGATTTGGTTTCAAGGGTCATCACTTGCAAATTAAAAGGGGAACTGTGAGCAACCCCTTGGGATATCTTGCCCCAAAAAGGAGAAAATGTTTGTAACCATGGCTGCCCCACGTGAAAGCAGGATCATATTTTGAGTTTGGGAAATTTTGGTGGCTACCTTTTGGGAACACTTGGGAATCAAAATCAAGCCCGGCTGCTTAGATACCCTTTTGGGAACCATTTGACAAACAAATTTTTACAAGGGGGAAGTTATTAAGACGTAGACGTTCGAAAAACTTCTCCTTCAGCTGGTGGGGGGGGGCTAAGGCGGCCCGCTATAGGATTGAGTATAGGGATGCCAAAAGCTAATTTGGTATATTTTTGGGTCCCAAAGGAAAAAACTTTTTAGTAACCCAAAATTTTGCACCAATGTCAGTCATCTTCCGGACTATCGCCTTTACTAACGGGAATTAATTGAACGACCTGAAATGGGAAAAATAAACATTTCCCTTGTATATTTAGAGTGCATAAAAATTTTGTAAAGATAGAAAAATTGTCGATAATTTCCTACAGGTGTTAAAAAAACAAGTGAAAATTTTTAAATGTAATTTTGGTATTTAATCTAAAGCAATATTGCAAGATACCCCATAGCGGACCTACTACATTGTTTTTAAAAAAAAATTTAAAAAACAAAAATGACTTTTTTAATGGAGGCGCTAGTGTGTACACAATAACAAGATTTTTCATAAAGTTTTTCGGGTTCGGAATAAGTGTTTTTGGCGGCCCTCTCTCAAATGGCCCCCTTTGGTGTCATTGTGTTAGTTTGACATGGTATTCAAAAATCATTTTCAATGAAGACTATGTTTACACCCAAAATTTTAACATTCTGTCACAAAATTTCAAAAAAATTTGTTGGGTGGCCCTTTGGAAAAAAGGGCCCTTGATGTCTGGGATAATAATGAATTGCCCCTTTTTAGTTTAAAACATTTTTCCAATTAAATTTTGTTTTTTTTGTGCAAATTTTATGCTAACAGAAAGGGACAAAGGATGTAAATAGTGGGACCTATAGCAGGGAAAAAATAATATGTAATTCTATAAAAAATACCACAATGTTGCAGAATCCAAAAAATTTTTATTTTTTAATTGGAAATTTGTTGGTAATCCCAAATTTTACGTCAGATTTATTTCAAATGTAGTCAAAAGTATAAAAAAAGTTAATGTACTAAATGCATAGTACAAAAAAAGATGGGGTGTTAAAAAAACTTTGGCACCAGATGTCAGATATTTTCCCCAAAATTTTTTTTTTCAGAAAAGAAAATTTATAAAGGTCGAAATTACGGGATTTGGCCCTGGACTGGTAGTGGTAGCGCGTCGAGCAAAAGTTTTAGGCTGCTCATGCACAATGGTCTCTTTTCATGTAGCTTTCGGCCATTATTATCTACGGACACAATCAAAATATGATAGATTTTTTTTCATGCCCCACAACTTTTATTTGAAACAAATTTTCATAAAGTAAAAGGTTTTTTTTTTATTATGATAAAAAAGCAAAACAAATCAGATAATTAAAAAAAAAAAAGGGAAAAAAATTTTCACAAGGGGTAGGTTGCCAGTAATCAAAAGGGAAAGGCACACTAAAAAACCTTAATCGTTTTTTACAAACAATTTTAAAACAAATTGAAATATTTTGGTCAAACTTACTAATATCGCTAATTTTTATTTTTCGACAAAAATCAAAAATCTAAAAATTTATTTCAAAAAAGGCGGAAAACCCGCAACCGGGGTTTTTGGGATTCTGTTGGGAGTCCCGGAGACCACCTAACAAATCCAAAACCCGCCCTGCTTGTTTTTTTTAAGCGTGGGCATATCACAACGGGCCCCGACTATTTGTTGGTATTACTCAATGGTATGGGTATGGTATGGTATTACTCAATGGGAGCGAAGCGAGCGTTGCCATTTGACTCTGCCGGAAAAAATAGGTAGGTACTGTTTTTTGTTTGTTTGTATGTCTCGCCATAACGTTCGAACGGACCTCGGGCGAGTTGAAATTTTACCATCCGCAAGCTTCGATCGGATTTAAAAGCATTTGTTTTTTGGGAAAATCGTTCAAAAGTTACAAAGTTTCATTAAAATTACCGAAAGTTTTTTTCAAACTAGACGCGACAAATCTGAGGTGGCCAAATCATTTAGAATGTCCGTCCGGTCACGAATATGTTAATTTTATTTGATCCGATAAGTAGTGAAGATGGAAATTACATTTTAACAAAAGTAAAGTTACCATGGCAACGAAAAGTCGCACGAGGTTCTGGCCACTATGCACGTCACCTAGAAGTAATCAAAATACTATCGAGGAAGCAGGTATTAGTTGTTACCAAAAGAGTTAAAATAGTTTTCCCAAGGAAATGATGTCAAGGTCCTCTAGATGGCGGTGGATTTTATCCACAAAGTAAAGGTTTACCCACGAGTTTACCCAAATACCTTGGCAATAATAAATAATATTGGAAACATGGCGGTCCGTGGACAGCGAACGTCGCAAATTTAAAAATTTAAAAAATGTGCAATGTGGGGTCTAGCTATAGCACGTGCTCGCTTTTCACGCGTCCAACTGAGCGTTTCCTAGTATTAGTAGATTTAGGGCGCTGTGAGAGCTAAGATTATTCGCGCCTCCAAGATAAAACAATAATTTCTGTAAGTGTGAGTTACCACCATGTATTCATCTTTCCCAAGAGTGGAACCGTTGAGTGACTAATATATAGGTGGAACGTAAGGGGTGACGCGGGGGGTCAAGGGGTGGACAAGCCTGTGCTTGTCAGAACCAGCCACAAGCGTATGACAAAATGAGTTACCTATGTATTAGTAGGCTATTTGACCAGACAGAAGTAGAAAAGAAAGAAAGAAGTAAACCATTAAAAACGGAAAAAGCGTGTTTGCTCTCGGGGCGAATGTTATTGAGACTAGTCTATAGACAGATTGATACTAAATTCTGATCATGTTTCTTAATTTTAAGGAGCGAACCACCACTTTTTTCAATAAATTTTCTGTCCGTGATCCTTCCGCCCGTCGGTAGGTACGTCGTGTCAAGCCTCATTATAAAAGTGACAACCGACCTAGATACCGATTGATATGGCATTATAATTTAAAACATATCAACTATAAACTTTATATTAAAAATTCTTAGACATAATTAAAAAGATATCGGCAAGTTCAGACTAAACCCTCACAGAGATTCTAAAAAAAAAGGCCTATTATTCTATAGAAAAAATACGGACTTTTAAGATTTAAAATCTTTTATAATTTAATTTCAATACAATCAATCTCAGTTTGAGTACGCTTTATTCAACTTCATAATTCAATATTAATTCCACTAATCAATTCAAATTTAATTTACTTTGATAAAAAAAATTTTTAATTTTATGTTGCTTAATCTGATGATAAGAACTAGAAAAATAGGGTTACACAATAGTCTGTAAACATATGTTAGCAATCCTAAATAAAATATCTAAAAATCTAAACTATCAAACAAGGACCATACAAAATGTTCGCAGGAAATCGGGAAAGGGCCAAAGGGTTGCCTACTCAGAACGGTGTACATAAAAACTCGGCACGTCCCACCACCAAAAAATTTTAACACTGAACAAATGTTTACTAGGAAAAGCTTAAGTCCCGCGCGTTTTGGATGAGCTAATGGGATTTACTGCCAGTGTTACGCGGATTCGTTGTTCTGTGAAAAACATTATTATAAAATTTTTTAAAATTAAATTAATTAAATAAAAAATAAACGTAATTTTATTAATCGTAATTTTTGAAAAAAGGAAAGCAATTTAGAGTCGCTCAAATTTGAAAA
>JAMZAV010004039.1:0-72174 GCA_024449915.1 Sweltsa coloradensis
ACAACTTCTCTCGTTACCTCCCCTAAATTATTGTACATAGCCTTGGAGCAACTCGGTGATAATCGACCTGTTTACCCCGGTTTGGGTTCCATTGCCCCCCCCATATTCAAAAAAAAAAATATAGACCGATCCGATAACCCGTTCTAAGTGATTAAACTAGGAAAACGCTCAGTTGGACGCGTTGTTGAGCGAGCACCGGTACGTGCAACACGACCCGAGTAAGACATTCCCATAATGTTACATACCAATAAGTCTTTAAGGTCTTGACCGATTTAGCTGAAAAATTTGAAAAATAGGAGAGAATGGATAAAATCCACCGCCATCTAGAAGACCTTGACATCATTTCCTTGTTAAACTCTTTGGTTACAAATAATACACTGCTTCCTCGATAGTGTTTTGATTACTTCTAGGTGGCAGTGCATAGTGACCTGAAACCACGTGCGCCGTTGCCATGGTAACGGGACTTTGTTATAATGTAATTTCCGACTACACTACTTATCGGATCAAAATAAAAATAACATATTCGTGATCGGACGGACATTCTATAAAATTTGGCAACACCTCAGATTTTGTCTCCGTTAAGTTTGAAAAAAAAACTTTCAATTAACTTTAATGTAACTTTTTAACTTTTTGAACGATTTTGCCACAAAACTATACAGCAACCCGCCTAGGTGGTATGTACATGTGTGCAAAATTTCAGGTCGATCAGAGAAACGGTGCGACCTGTATCGCCACCATACACCATACATACACCAAACATAACATACATACACAATACACAGCCACGGGTAAGGGGAGGAAGGGGGGTTTCTCACGTCGCGGTCGTCTTTGTCTTTGTCATCGTTCGTTGTGTAATTGTCATCGTCGTCGGGGAGGTCGTTAAGGTAAGGGGGCAAGGTCCCCGACGACGATTGCCAGAGCTCGCCTCCATTTTCCGGGAGTAAAGTACAACCCTTCATTCTAGCTGATGTTTGAGAGATGGACTTTTTCTCTTGAATCGCATTTTACGATTAGCAGAGCCATGCTCTGGGCCAATTCTACCCCGGGCCCAGACGGGAAAATTTACAATTTTGCCAAACTACCAAATGTACAAAATTACAAAAGGTACAAAACTTACCAAATTTACTTTAACACACAATATGGAATTTCAGTATGCACGCAGCATACCCACTACCCAGCTTATTTAGCACACCTTCATTGTGGTAATAACTTTTCTTCGTAGTAAATACACCTATCGTATTTACTAATAACGGGGTTGATAATTGGGATTTTAATGCACTTTGCAAAGACTTTTGTAGGTGTCATTGATTATATCGACGATATGAATCAGTGTTGTTATGGGGATTATATCTTATTAAATGAAGTTCATTTGTGTTAAAGACTCTCTAACAGTTTGTTTGTAATAAATAATAAAATAATTGATTCGATTTCAATTAATCCAGAATCTTAAAAAATAATCTCAATTTTATTAGTCAGTGTAGACATCACACTACGTAATTTGTATTTTTGCAACACATCCCAAGATGCTTGTCGCAAATCTTACAATCGTTGACATCTGGATCAGAAACTAGATTGACATAAACGTCGCGACGCTGGGAAGCTTCCTTGGCAGCCCCATCAGCGAGTTTATTTCCCTCTATGCCCACGTGTCAAGGTATCCAGCCAAACTCTGATTTAATACTCATAGAGTTAAGTTTTTCTAACTTGAATTGGATGTTTTGCACCAAATAATGACTTGAATACATGAGTTTTATAGCTTTAAGTGAACTCAAGCTATCTGAACACAAACGGTATTCTCCACAACGACACTGTAGAATATGTCTGATAGCGTCGCAAATGGCGAATAACTCTTCGTAGAAAACTGATCACACGTCGCTTAGCTTGAAAACGTACAATTGACACTTCCAACATTGATGTCAATTTTGGAACCATCTGTGAATGAGAAATAAACCTTTGGTGTTCATGGCAAACAATACATGCACTGTCTCGAGAAGAGTTTTCATCAAAACGACAAAGATCGAACATCATAATCGGCTCTGGTTTTTAAAAGTGGCATATTAAATTCAATAAGATAAAACGATAGTTTACACCTTTCTCCCGTTGGCAGGGTTGCGTCGTTTTCAATCGAAGATTTAAACACATTTGACGTGAGAAACTAGGGCGCTTCAACCGGTTAGGACAAATTGCGCCGCCTGTGCTATTGACAGTTTATGTAATGAGTTAATGGTGTGTTTGATGATTATATTGTTTTCTAAGAGTATCTATAAGAAAAGAAAATTATGGTGATAAAAGTAATAGCATAAGTTTTTGTTTTGCTTATTTGGATTAAGGGCGCGTCGATCGTTGGATAATAATGCACCACTCTAGCCTAGGGGATATGGGGAGGGGTCAATACCAGCCTCGGGTAGGGAGAGAAAAGTGGGGTTGTTACGTAGCGTTCATCAATGTCTTTGTCATCAATCGTGGTGTCATTGTCGTCACTGTCGTCGAGGGGTCGTCAAGGGAAGGGGACAAGTTCCCTGACGACGATTGTGAGAGCTCGCCTCTAGTTTCAGGGAGTAAAATACTACCCTTAATTCTAGCTGATGTTTGGGAGATGGACTTTTTCTCTTGAATAGCTTTTTACGATTAGCAGAGCCATGCTCTGGGTCAATACTACCCCGGGCCCAGACGGGGGCTAGAAAAACACATTTCTTCTCAAATTCAACGTAGGTAAATCCCTCCCATATAGAGGAAGAACGCATCGATAACCCAACTTCTTTGAGAATAGAAATACATAATATTCTATACGAATGATGTATGAACGATGTTCCTATTGAAACTGTATGGATACAACGAGCAGGGGCGGATCAAGGACCTCTTAAAGGGGGGTGGAGACTCAGCTCGCACTTCACGGGATTTGGGGGGGGGTGGCCCGAACGGAATTTTTTTTAGGCTTTTTTTTAAAAAACGAGTTTTATTGGTTTTAGAGAGGGTGTATTTTAATATATTTTATATGCAGTTGCTCACTAAAATTGGCCCTGGAGGAAGTTAAACCGACAAAATAAAACAAAAACAAGGCCCAACAACAAACTGAATTAAGTCTCTAAATAATCGCTACTGCTCATGTGTTCCTATACCCTCACATTTTCAAAATCTGTATTAAAATTTATGGTATTGGATAAGAGTAGTTGAAACTTTAATATCGCTCCCCTGAGAAAAATAGCTGGTGGTTTTTTTATGTCTGCTAGCGCTTTATCGGTCAAATGGCTACACTGATCGTGCAGAAATTTTCATGGGACCTTCAAAAATCTATGAAGTTAAAGATGTGTTACGATTTTGGGTAACTGTGAGGAAATGACTAAAAGCAAAAAATAAAATCATAATCGCAAGAAAACATTTATATTTCTGGTGTCTAAACATATTCATTATTGAATAAATTTAGCTTTTCAAGGATCAAGGGGGGGGGGGTGATCGCCCCTCCTGGCCCCCCTGGATCCGCCACTGACAACGAGGGAGGCGTCCACAGTTGCACATACGATTAGGGCGCTGGTTTGAGACGTAGAGCTCTACGAAGACGCGGGTTAGAATCCATCATTAACATGTTTTCTTGTAATTATGCTTCATCATAGGCGTACGCAGGGTGGGGGGGGGGGGGGGGGGGGCAGGGGGCCGAGGACCCTCCATTAAGCCTGACGTTATCTTTTTTAGATGGGTATTTTTACTTGAACTGGTTATGATTTTAACATTAAGTCGAGCTGAGTGTTAAAAGCTGATTTCAGAAGGTTCAACGTGTGATTAATATAATTCAAAGTAGACTCGACTGTCTCGTCTTCCACGTCCGCAACTAGTTATACTAGTACTCGCCCCCCCCCCCCCCCCGCGACACCACGGCGAATGTTTGAACCCGCACGACACGAGCAGCCTTCTCAAGGGCGTCACTGAACCACGCATCTGGTTTGTAATGTTATCAAAATAGTTAATCATGTTTATTATCTTATAAATATAATGATATTAACTACAAATAACTAATTACAATTTAAAAATTAACAAAAGTCTTTACTTAATTTTCCGAATCATTTACTTATTACCCACCTTTTTTCTCTCATCATCTCACTTAAAAACAAGTTTAAGCCAAAAATGCCTTAAGGTATTAAGTGTTTATAGAGTCAAATCTTCAGATCCCTAGGTGGTCGGAAAGAGTCGAAAGACCGAGAGTCTAAATTATCGAGTATATTTGGTGGAGGCGCCGGGTCCGCGGTAGTTCTTGAATCGAATTTCACTCTTGTACGTACGTCTGGGCTCGAACCGTTGATCTTAGATCAAAGTTTATTTGAAAAAAATCATAGAATAATTAGTTCTACGGTGGACAGTGTGAGTACGTCAACCCTATGCAAATTTATCGATAAAGCGAAATCCATGTTTTCTTCTTCTCCAATTGACAGATAACCGATATATTGTCAAATCAGACCGAAATTGACAGCTTTACTGTGTGTTCTTTGACTCTTTGCCTGATCATTTAAGTGCTGTTTTCTCACTCATTTACGAACCAAACCGGGAACTGTCACTGTCTCCCGTCACCGCCCTCTATAGAGCACACGTGGGCAGGAAGAGAATTGTGTTCTCGTAAAGATGAATTTTCCGTGAACAAACTCTCTTCAACAACGACGACGTGAGAACCTAGGGCCCTGTGATAATGAAAGTTGATAAGATGAGTTTATGGTTTGTTTGATGATAAAATTGTTTTCTAAGTGAATAAATAACAAAAAAATGATGATGATGATGAAAGTAATAGCAAAATAAAAGTTATGTATGTGAATGAAAAGCAAGAAAAGAAAGAAATGTGGATGATGTGAATTAAATTTTGTTAAATAGATTACTATGGATGAGAAATTAAGAAAGTTTTTGTCGTTATCATATCTTGGAAGTTCTTCATATGATTGGGAGAGATCAAATTGCGTGCGCAAGGCATCATATTTGGTACATTCTTCTAGCATATGATGTACGGTTAATGGTGCATCACATGTGTCACATATGGGAATAACATTTTCTCTAATAAAGAGATATCCGTGAGCTAGACGTGTGTGGCCTATACGAATTATAGACAATACCACCTCTTCTCTTCGTGAGAGTCAAGACGTAGGTGGACGAATTTTATTAGTCAGTGTGGGCATCACACGACGAAATTTGTTATTTTGCAACACATCCCAAGAGGCTGTTCTGAATCGGCCTTGTTGATTCTGGCGTTGATTCGCGGGTGTTCGCACTGTCCATACCACTGATTGCTATATTTCCTATTAAAAATAACGATCTTTGGTTGGTTATCGCTCACTCGTCGATTGCGTCGGGGCCTCAGGGTTGGCTTGGTCGCTTTGATTTAAAGTCCCCCACTGAAAATCAGTTATATAACTGAGTGCGTAGACTCTAAATAAAAATTTATTTATTTATTTATTTATTATGCTGGTCAGAACCAGCAACAAGCAAGGGGAGGGCATGGGAGTAGGTGGCCGGGGGAAAGGGGCCGGGGCGGTAGCTTGGCTGGGGTTGGGTCGGGGGGCCCTGTGGTCTGTGACAAAATCAGGCTCAGGCAAAGGACAGAGGTAAAGGGAGGGTATGGGGTAGGCAGGGATTGGTGGTTATCCCACGTCGTGGTCGCCATCGTCTGTGTCATCGTCCGTGTTGTCATTGTCGTCGTCGTCGAGGGGTCGTCATGGGAAGGGGGCAAGGTCCGCGACGACGATTGCCTAGGAACGCCTCTTTTTTTTATTTTGGTTTATTAAGATTAAGGACGCGTAAACCGTTAGGTCATAAGGCACCACCCTAACCTGGGGGGGGGGGGGGCATGCTGGTCAGAACCAGCCCGGTAAAAGAGGAAAGGGGTTCTTACGTCACGGTCGCTTTGTCTCGCATCTCGTGGTGTCATAGTCGTCTGGGTCGTCGAGGGGTCGTAAGGAAAGGTGCAAAGGTCCTCAAATACGATTGCCAGAGCTCACCTTTTTTGGGTTTATTGGGGTTAAGGACCTCAACCGTTAGGTCAAAATCACCATCTAACTAGCGGGGGGTGTAGGAAGGGCCTATGTGGTCAGCCCACCACGGGTAAGGGAGGAAGGGGGGTTTCTCCGTCGCGGTCGTCATCTCTTTGTCATCGTTCGTTGTGTCTTGTCTCGTCGCCGGGGGGTCCAAGGAAGGGGACAAGGTCCCCCAAACGACGTTGCCAAGCTCGCCTCAGTTTCGGGGATGGGATACTCCCTCTTTCAGCTGATTTTGAAAGTGGACTTTTTCTCTTAAATCGCCTTTTACAAAAGCAAGCAGCTCGGGGCCCAAATTCTACCCCGGGGCCCAGACGAGGAATTCCCGGGGGTGGGCTTCGTTTGTAAATCAGTTTTTTGCTTACTGAATAGGATATTTATTTATTATTTTTTTTTCCTACAATTAGCTCTTTTGGGAAAGGTTTTGTAGACGTGAAAAAAGAAGTCAAAATTTTATTTGATCGGGGTTTATGCAATCACCAGAATTGAAAAAAACCCACGACGAAGACGTGAGAAATTTAGGGCGCTTCAACCGGTTAGGTCAATTGCACCCTGTGATAATAAAAGTTGATGAATGAGTAAAGCAGGTGTGTTTGATGATTGGTTTGTTTTCAAAGTGTAAAAATAAATAAAAAAAATGATGATGAAAGTAATGAAAAATAAAAGTTTGTATGTAAATGAAAAAAAAGAAAAAAAAGAAATGGTATGGGGTGAATTAAATTTTGTTAAATACTTGTTACTATGGATGAAAAATTTTTAAAAAGTTTGACGCCGTTATCATATGATAGAAGTATTTATGATTGGGAGATATGAAATTGCGCCCGTAAGGTTTATTTTGGGGGTACATTCTTTTAGCATATAAAATACGGTTAAAGGTACACATTGTGTCACATATGGGCAATAACCTTTTCTCTGGTTAAGAGATTCCGTGAGTTAGGCGTGTGTGGCCTATACGAATTTAGACAATACCATTTCTTCTCACATGAGAGCGAGCCTTAGTGGACAAATTTTTATTACTTAGTGTGGCATCCGCTACGAAATTTTGTATTTTTGAAAACACCCAAAAGCCAAGATTTGCGCAAACCCCAACCCAATCTTTGCTTGAATCCCTACTGAATCTGGAAGGGGAAAACTAGATTGAAATCAACGTCGCGGCCCGTGGGAAGCTCCTTAGTCCCCGTCGCGGTTCATTTCCCTCTATGCCCCGTGTCCAGGTATCCAAAAAAAATCTATTATATTACTTGAAAATAATTGGCCCGGACATGAAAGAAACATTATTATGGGAAGCTTAAGAGTCTACCGGAGTTTGGCCCGTAGGCCTAAGTTGGTGATAATGGGAGCTTGAAAGAGGGCACTGGAGGGGGGATTTGCAAATGCACTCAGAATATTCGAAAAAAGCCGCCCAATAGAGGGCCCGCAGTTGCAATGTGGGTTGTGGCTGCACGATTACTGCAGAAAGCTCCGAAAAACGGTGCGGCAGCGTGGTTCCGGTTACGGCCGCGAGGCGCGAAGCACTTTTTTTTCACACGTTCGCAGTCTCGCTCGTGGAGAGTTAAAACAGAGGGTGCTAGATCTAGGGTGATTGAGAAAATTTAGATAGGAAATTCCAAATTTGTTATTAATGTATGTGATGAATAAAAAAAAGTGTTTTTAAATTTTACCGACTGAAAAAATTGGGGAATCGAAACCGCCCGTAAGAAGTATAATTTAATCCGAAACGCGTTTTAAGACCCCCAAGAATACTTGAGGCTGATTGGTACTATTTTAAATCTAATTTTTACAATTTTTTATGGGGGTACGTTAACGTGCGTTTATTGCGCTAAACTTCGTTCTACATAAGCCCAAAATATAATAGGTTATAAACATTTAATCGGATGATATTTTTAGTAGCTGTGCAAAGCCCCTCCGATGAAAACCATGCACGACCCCATTGGACTGGTATATAAAATAGGAATTTGAAATGGCTTCTGAAAAAAGTGCTGTTTTATTTTTTCATTTGACTTTTGAATTTTCAAACGTTTAAAAACTCGTCACATTTTCTTTATCAAGTCCGTACCAAAAAACATTTATGTATGTGTACAACAATGTCCCTATCATGAGTTTATGCTTCCGTTTTTTTCTGACTCTTTAAACGGAAATATTAAAAAATTTAAACTTTTCTCCGGCCTTTTGATTATGACTTTTGTTTGTAGTGGGGGCCTAATAAAAAATATAAATTTTTAATATTCGTACAAACTATTTCCTAATACCTATACTTAATTAATTCAAATTTATTTCTTCAAACCTATCCCAAAGCTGTCCCCAAAGGGCATCCAATGTAATGCACGTATGTACAACGACGGCAAGGCCGTATGTTAATTAATAAAGTGAAAAAAAAATTTGTGAAAGGAAAGGAACACCAAGTAATGTTGTTAAATTATGAAAGGTAATAAATTTTCTTTCAAAAGTATTTTTTTAGTTTGCTTACTTGCGTTTTTATTTTATTATTTCTGGGGACATTTGAAAAAACCCTTTCACTTATTTTCTCTTTTCAAAAATGCATAAAAAATTTTTAAAGAAAACACCTTTTTCTCACAAGTCAGATACGTAACAAAGTAATCATTATAAAAATGAACTTGCGCCTTTTTTGTTGTGTCAATATTATTATAACTTGCCTTTATAAAATGTTTACAAAAAAATTAGGGATTTTTGATCAGTTTAAAAACCTTGGTAAAAAAAAGTAAACTTCAATTGGGCTTTCGATTTCGATTCCCGGGTGTGACCGTTTTGCTATAATGAGTATGAGAGCTCGAACCAAGTCCATTTGGATATAGAAAAACTGTATTTTATACTGGAATAAACGCTCTGGCATTATTCCTTCGGCCTGCATTGAGTACTATAAAACACCCTGGGAAAGGCGGTAGAAGGCGTAAAGGTTGTAGTGTTAATGTCTCGCCGGGCATTGGCAATGGTTTTGGATCACCGAGGGACGGGCGGAAAAGCATATTACACGAAAACACGTCTCTCTTTTGTGCCGTTAAAAAAAAAAATTTTCCCAGACCCAAAATTTTCACATGTCTCCAGCACCTCTGACTGCATTTGTCAAAAACCCTGCAGGCTTGCATTGACCGAAACCGTTAAAAGGAGCCATGCTAACGCGTGAGACCTGATTTGGAAGGAAAGGGTTTGACCCCGTCCCCAGCAATCCTGTGAAAGTTTCACCGGGAATTCTTGAGCCCTTGCGAATGCCGGGATGCAAGCCTATTTTGTTTTTATTTCTAGTGCAGTGGTACAAAGTTTTCAATCATATTCAATTAAAAAAATTCTGAATTAGCAAAATACATACCCAAAAAGTACTCGTTCTTTTTTTTATTTTTTATTAAGGGGCGCGTCAACCGTTGGTCATAATGCACCACTCTGCCTAAGGGGGGGGGGAGGAGGGGCCCCTGCTGGTCAAAACCAGCCCCGGGTAAGGGGAGGAAGGGGGGCCAGTCGGCCGGGAGTCGAAGCGTTTGGCATTTTTTTACGTGCCCGGGGGGGAAGGGGGGAAAGGGGGGGAAAGGCCCCCGGATTGGGGGGGGCTGTCTCTAAGGGTTAGTTGGGGTCCACCCGGAGAGGAAACCCCGGTTTTTAAAACCTTTGGGCAAATTTTAAAATTTTGGGGCTGATAACCCACCAAGACTTCCCTCCCGGGCTAAAAAAAATTATCGCGTCAAACGTGGGGTGTGCGTGGCAATACAATGGATTTTACTGAAACCCCGGTCATCAAATAATGGATTTCATGTAGAATCAACACAAAAAATTTTTCCAAAACTTGGGGCCCTACTCATATTTTTTATAAAACACATTACAACAAACAAAAAAACTAATGCGTGAAATGGTCCCCCTATCTCGAGCGGAAAAGTATTAGTTAGTTTTATTTTATTAAATCCCACAAATTTAAATTCCTTAAAAAAAGTAAATATGGCCTAATACAAAAAATAAATAGTAGACCGTATAAAACTTACCGTTAACTACGTTTTAGCATTGTTTTCCAACAAAAAAATATCGCTCTAATACATTATATTTACGAGAATTTATTTATATAATTCAAAAAGGATACACCGGGGGGGTTGAACCCGGGACCTTATGTCCCCGGGTTGCTCTTCCAATGAGCTATGAACCCGCAATTTAAAAAAGTCTAAATTTTTGGTCTATTTTGTCATTACATGTCGACGTAAGGGGCCTGGGTTCAAACCCTGGTGAAGTCCTTTTTTAATTTTTTTCTAAAATACTAACATAACAAAAGGGCATAATGCCACTATAAAGCCAAGGTTAAAATCGTAATCGCAACCTAGGGTTTTGAGATGGTTTTTATTCTCTAGTTTTTTTCAGGCGCTCTACCCCAAATTTCAAAAAAGACCAAGAATTAAAAGATTTTAAAATTTGGTGGGTGCATAGCTCAGTTGGTAAACAAACCCGGACGCTAAGGTCCCGGCCCGGGTTAAACCCCGGTGTAGTCACTTTTTTAATTTTTGTCTAAAGTACTAACATAACAGCGTCATAGTCGCTACTTAAAGCCAAGGTAAACAAAAATAAAACCCTCGACACAAGTCAAATATTTTTACACACACAACACGAAAAGTCTTACAAATTTCCCCATTCTATAAAAAACACGATGTGACCAAATTTTAAATAAATAAATCATTTTTATTAGGTCTACCCCGACTTTAATCAAAGCGACCAAGCCAACCCTGAAAGGGCCCCCACCAATCGACAGTGAGCGATAACCCAACCAAAAAAACGATTTTTTTTAAAATAGGAAATATAGCAACAGTGGTATGGACAGTGGAAAACCCGCGAAAAAACAACGCCAGAATCAACAAGGCCGTTCAGGAAAAAATCTGAAATTTTTTATGTGCTTTTTGTTGTAAGACGGCTCCAAAGCACCGTTTACAAACTCCAAGACAGAAAAAAGATGGACTTAAAACCAAATCAGAAGTTAAAAACTCGACTTTAGGGGAATCGAA
Source organism: Sweltsa coloradensis (assembly GCA_024449915.1). Lineage (NCBI taxonomy): Eukaryota > Metazoa > Arthropoda > Insecta > Plecoptera > Chloroperlidae > Sweltsa > Sweltsa coloradensis. Next base: position 10,997 of record JAMZAV010004039.1, read on the forward strand.
CCCCGGACCTTCTGCATTGGAAGCAGATACGCTAACCCCAGACCAAAACGAGTGCACATTTTTTTTTCAAAATTAAACCTACACACCTACACCACACACTTTTTATTGAATAAAAAAAAACCCGATTTGCCTATATCTCGAGTGACAAATTGCGTAGGGTTTCAAGGTCACTGCTGTTACGAAACGAAATGAACGTCTGGTGTCCGTGACCCCTGAATTTACGACTCGTGGCTGCATCGGCCTACAGTTTTTGCAATGTTGCACAAAAATAATGCATATGCGATTGTGCGTAAGTATATTAATTGAAAAACTTCTAAATATAAGTATATAATAGGCAGATAAATTATCCCGATAAAATGAGGAAAAAACGATTTTTTTCGTTTTTAATTTTTTGGAACCCAAAAATTTATTTTTTTAAAATTTTTTTGGCAAACTCGTTTAAATTTCCCGTTTTCCCTTTAGAGAGTAGAGTTTTGAGAGAGTTAGAGAACTTTTCATAAAAACGTGGGGGCAAGTGAACCAAAGGCGAATTCACATCAGAGCGCTTTTTTTTGCTTGAGTCCAAAATATTATTTGAGTTGGAGACTATACGCTGTTTGATGGAGTTTAAACATAGCATAAATTAAAAAAAGGGGCCTCCACCGGGGGTTGAACCCCAACCCTGATGTCTGGGGAGATGCCCCTTTACCCCCCTTTTTTTTATTTTAATTTTTTAAAATTCAAATAAAAAAGGTCCCGTGCCGTGGTTGAAATAAAAAATATAATTTTATCTACCCAAAAAGTAAAATTAAGCAAAAAAACCAACAATAAGCCACTTTGTTTCGACTTACTCATTAAATTTTACGCCGTGGGTTTAATCCCGGTGGTAACACTTTTTTAAAACCCTTTTAAACTAGGAAACGCTCGTTGGACGCGTTTTAAACGAGCACGTGCTATAGCTAAGACCCACATTGCACATTTTTTTTTAAAATTTAAAATTACGACGTTCGCGTTCCCGTATTATTTATTATCTCAAAGGGTTTTTGGGAAACCCGTGTTTAAATCTTACTTTAAAAATCCACCGCCATCTAGAGGATCTTTACCCTTGAAAACTATTTAAAATCTTGTTGACAAATAATAGACTCTTCCCGAAAGTATTTTGATTTTTTTAGGTGGCTGCATTTGAAACTTCGCGGTCTTTTCGTTCCATGGCAACGACTTTTGTTATAAGTAATTTCCATCACACACTTATCGGGTCAAACTAAAATTAAAATTTTCGTGACCGGACGGACATTTAAAGATTTTTCTATCTCAGATTTTTTCCCGGGTTGTTTTACAAAAAAACTTTTGATTTTAAATTTAATGTAAATTTTTAAAATTTTGAACGATTTTTTCCCCCAAAAAATAAGGCATTCAAACGAGAACAAAGCTTTTCGGGTGGGGAAAATTTCAAATCGATCCGGCCTCCGTTCGAACGTTATGCGAGAATACAAACAAAAAAAAAACAAACAAAAAAAAAAACAAAAAAAAAAAAAAAACAAAACAAAAAACCGTGACTAATTTTTCCCCGGGAGAGTCAAATGGAAACGCCGCTTCGTCGTTAAAAATATACAATGTGAATTGAAATTTCCAAATAAAGTCGAATAAAATACGTATTTTGATTATGTTTTTTTATCACTAGGAAAACGCTTAAGTCCCCCCGCGTGTTTTGGGTGGCTAATTGGGGCATTTAGCTACCTGTGTTATATGGTTTTTTGTTTTTCTGTGAAAAAAACATTACTTAGTTTTAAAATTTTTTTTAAAAATTTAAATTTAAATTTAATGAAAAAAAACTTAATCTTTAATTTTTTTTTTTTAATCGTAATTTAAAAAAAGAAAAAAATCGTAATTTCATTTTCATAAGAAATAGTTATTCGTTGTGTAAATTTCACAAAAATATTTTAATCATAAAATTAAGGTTCTGTGAAAAAAAAATCAAAAACGGATAAAGCAGTAGGGGTTAAAAGTCAAAGAATTTGTTTAAAAAAAAAAAAAAACACGTAAAATTTCGATTTTTTTAAGAAATAATTTTTCGATTGCGCTCAAATTTTTTCAAGAAATTCTTAATTCAAAAATTATGGTTTTTGTGAAAAAATCTCAAAATCGGATAAACATTTTAGGTGTATAAATCGAAAAAATTTTTTTAAAAACCCAAAAAAACGTAAAAATTTTCGATTTTGTGAAAATGTTTTCCGATTTTGCTCAAAAACGTGGCGTTCTAATTTAGAGATTCGAAGACCTCCATAAAATTTTATCGCAAACGGATTATCGGTTTTGCCGGAATCGTGTTAACAAACAGACAAAAATACAAAAAAAAAAAAAAAAAAAAAAACATTCCGGATTTTTTTCTCCAGTGTAGTGAAATGGAATCTTCGCTCCGCTCGCTACGCTCGCTCCCCCTCATCCAATCATGTTTTCAAGTGGTTTTCCGCGTGTTTCAACCCATTTTTTTCTCCTATAAGAGATGTTCATGTTCGTACCCAAACAAATGGACTTGTTGCCGTGAACCCTCCTCCCCCCCCCCCCCCCCATTTCCCACCTCAACTTCATATTAGAAACATCACAGTCACACGCTTCAATGGGCGATACACTAAAAATTATCTTACTTCAATTCACGTGCAGTAAAATTGAAAGGACTCAGAGATGCATAAATGTAATAACGCGACGTGGCGGATGTATTAATAATTGTTTCATTCTGTTGTGTTGTGAAAATATAATAAACAAAAATTGTCACGACTGGGGATCGAACTCAAAACATACTTGTCCCTGTTACATATAATAAATTGATATTGGGATGTTCCGGTACGAACAATTGTCTGTAAGAGTGCAATAAACATTGACGCCAAGCATAGCATTCTTTAGCGCAGATCTATGCATAAAGATTCAATGGTGTCCTGCAGTAGTTCACGAGCAAAAGTCATGCAGCCAATCAGAACAAGTTATTAACAAAATTATATGACCTGTCACTCAAAGTGGTGAAAAAGCTTCGTATCGCTAGGTTGCGGCCACTTGCTGGAGGCAAAAAGCCGAAAATAGCGCCGAAACATGCTTTCGTACTTCCATTGTACAGCGGACACCCCTTGTCAAAAATTTTCAGATTTTTAGGAATGCTAGTTAAAGGTGTCTTTTTACACGTGTGTTGTGTACTTTTCCAAAAAGTGCTTTGGGAACGCCTAAAAAAAAATTTGCAAAAAAGGGTAAATGTTAAAATATTCCCCAAAAGTTTTAAAAAAATTTATTTGAAAAACAAGGACAATTGGAAAAAGTACCAACACACGTTCATTGGACGTCTTTAACTGAGTAGAATAAAAAAAAAAATATAAAGATATCTCAATTGTGTCGTTAGATACGATGGAAGTACGAAACCACTGCAACACACCGAAATAATACAGGGTCCAGTAGAGCCTTAAGCTGAAGCTTATTAGGTTTAAAAGTCAGTTCATCAACTTCATCCATCATATCTCAAGGTTTATTTGGATAAAGGGCGCGTCAACTGTTTAGTTATAATGCACCACTCTAGCCTAGGGAATGTGAGGAGGATATTCTCCCCTACATATACCAGGTGATGTTTGCGAGGTGGATTTTATCCCATGAATCGTCTTTTACGATTAGCAGAGCCATGCTCTGGCTAGGACAACTCTACCCCGGGCTCGGAATAAATGAGTCCCAATCAAAAGATCAGTGTTGAATCCAGGTATAATCCCAAGGAGCTTCCAGTCGCCCCCCCCCCCCCCCCCGGGAATATATTGACAACATGCACAATATATTCCTTCATTGTAAAATGTCACTTTGCCATGTTTGAAAGGGCACGAACTGTCATCAAATAGACAGACCCTGCGAAGAACGTGTGGGCAACTCACGAGGTCAGGAACTCGATCTGTGAATGTAGGGTCATTCGAAGGGTTCCGACTTCTGTGTAGGAAACTCCCAATTATGTCTTCTTTTGTATGTTGGCCGCCTTGATTTAGATGGAGAATATGCGCAGGCAGGACTGATACAGGGTGGTTAACACAGATGCAGTATTTGAAGTGTGTACCTTACGATGCGAAAACACTATTATCAGGTAACCAATGCGTCGGCATCCTGTAGAAGGAGGGGTGAACGCAGTTCTCCACGTATTTCACCCTGTTTGGAAAATATTGTATTATTGTTTTCGTTGCTAAAATGACCGTTTTGTGAATCTAGCGGTTGGAAGGTGAAATCTAGCAGATATTTAAGGAACTTTAAGCTTCCACAACACAACAACAACACATAGAAACTTCATTATTTTGGTATTGCATTCAGCCCACAACTTTTTTCTAAAACGCACCAAACGCACTCTAAAAAACTGAATTTAAAAAATTTCGCCTGCGGCGCAATTGTCCACAACAAATTATCGTAAAGCAGGATAACGTGAGAATCTAGGGCGCGTCAACCGGGTAGGTTTAGTGTTGCACTGTAATATAATAGTTAATAAATTCGTTTTGTTGCCTTTGTATATTGTATTAAATTAAAAATGTAAATATAAGAAAGATTTTAGATGTAGCCTATAGAGAATACTATTCTAGCATCCGGTATCCGCAACGTCCATGTGAGGTTCTTCCCCCGGTAACGTTTAATAAATGCATTTTATTGAGCCAACTTCCTCAATGCGAACTTGATAAGAGCAACGAGTATAATGTAACACAAACCGTTAAGATTCGCTTACAACTTGTTGTAATAACCCCTCACTTTTACTTTCGTTCGCGCCGAGTAAACTATATTATTAATTACGCAAGAAAGTAATTGTATTCATTACCGCATGTAATTGTCACGGACGCTTTCTCGCATCTGTGCGCGCAAGTAGCTAGTGCGCATGCGTGAGATTTAACTTTCCTCGAAGCGCGCATTAAAAGTAATATCGCAAACATTTCCGCGCCGGGCGAATTTAAATTGGGAGAAGTCGAAGAGATCGAAAGTTGCGAGAAATCTCTAGTAGCTTGATTATTTATTTATTTTACCCGCAGATATAGACCACAGACACTTCCGGGTTGATATCTGTATATTATTATGTTGGGCGTCAAGTTTGGGAGGAAATAATTAATATCGAAATCAAGACCACGAACCATGGAACAAGGATATTCAACATATAACGAAAAACTGCAAAAAGAACGACGATGTGAGAAACAAGGGCTGCTCATTGGCGCCGCCTGTGATAATAGAAGATATGAATTATTAAGTTGTTTTTGTTTTTATTGATTAATATTCTACAAAAAAATATTTGGATTTAGGACGCGTCAACCGTTATGTCATAATGCACCACTCTAGCCGTGGGGATATGAGGAGAAATGGCTTATGCTGGTCAGAACCAGCCACGGGGAAAAGGAGGAGTGGAGGGGGTTCTAACGTCGCGGTTGTCATCGTCTTTGTTATCGTTCGTGTTGGGATAAAACATACGCGTTAAATTGTTATTCTTTTATTCTAAGAAATTTGTAATGAGTAAAACTTAATTCTTACGACGGGCCAATCAGACACCAATATTCATTAAGACGAACAAAGAAAAGGAGTCACTTCATTAAGAAAAGTCACTAAAACATCACTAACAAATAAGGATATCAGATTTCTTATAAATAAAACAATTTCTTAAAGGGGCTAAAAACCCCAAAAATTATTTTTTACCACGTGATCTATAGCACAATACTACACTTAAATGACCGATTAAAAAATTATATCTTGTAACTGTGATTTAACACAAATTTTTTAATTTCTTTGATCCAGAAATTGTTGAAAATTGGTGTTTTGGAAAATTTCCTACATCGGCTTTAACCGGCTTCTTTTTTGGTCCACATAGATACTAGAGCATATAGTACCAATCTAAAATGCCCCTTTATAACATGGTGTTTTGAAACTGTGCCCAAATATACCCTCAAACACGCAAAAATATGCATTCCAAAATCACACCCCATCTTGGTAATCAGCATATTTTGACCAAACTACTTGCCCAAATTACAAACCAAAATATAGAGAATTTACAGAAAAGGCTGTCGAGTACGTCAATAATGGCCAATATTTTTTTGGATCAAAATCCTCCAAGGTCACGGGGCATAAAGATCGTCCCCATGTTATTTCTTATGGGAGATTTTTGCCGATGGGACCTAGCTCGAAAAATGTCATGTTTGACAATTTTTTGGGAGGTCATGGTGGCCCCAACAATTTTTCTGTTAATTGCTAAATTCATTACAAGTTAGCCTGAATGAAATATATTTTTTGAGTTTAGCGGTTAAATACCCCTTTAATACTAAAACACGTTTGAGAGAACTGGGCCTTAGGTCATAATGCATTACTCTAGCCTAGGAGATATGGGTTGGAAACCCCATGCTGGTCAGAACCAGCCACGGTAAAGGGGAGGAACTTCTCTGTATTTTCACGTGGACTATTCCATTGGACAATAACTATACTTAGTCTTCAGCGGTTGTACTATTCACTTCAATTTAATACCAGTTTGACGGAAACTGTTGATTCTTAACATTTAAAACTAAATTAATACTTTTCAAGAAGTCCTCAATGTGCTGGCCTGATCGAAAATAACAGAAACGTAAACAAACAAAAATCTTTCCTTAGCAACCAAACATATGCACCGCCAACTATGAGCTTAGAATGTCGATCGATTTATGACAACGAGTCAAAGAGTTTAGAATGACAGGTAGGTATCTTATAGGCCGTGTGAATGCCGAGACTACATAGGGTTACCATACGTCCCGGATTTTCCGGGACAGTCCCGTTTTTCTTGTTGCTGTCCCGGTGTCCCGAAAAACATTTTCGGGACGCCAAATTGTCCCGGAAATCGAAAATCCAATTCCAAATTGTCGTAGCAAATTTCTGCTTTCAAATATTTCGCGGCACCGACGGTGGCTGGGCCGGGACGCGGGGATGCGCAATGTAACCAATAATGTTGTCATTGAGTCGAGCTCAAGGCCAGGGCAACGGGCTGCGACAGTACGTACAGTGTCAACCCACTAGTAGGCTAGTCCAGTCGTTGTCAATGATTCACTGCACAGTCTGCAGTCACCGTTGTGTAATCAGTGAGTGTTGAGTTCGCGTTGTGACTTGTGACATTGCTTAGCTTACAGACTGTGCCAGTGGTGTGCGTGTGTGGCAAAATACAATGGCCAAACGCAAGTGTCGTTTTTCAGACAAACTGAAAGACGAATATCCGTTCTTGTCTAGAAATACGCAAATCGAAGGAAAAGTTGATTGTTCTGTGTGCCGTGGTGTGTTCGGGATAGAGCATGGTGGACGTTCAGACATTTTAGATCATTTAAAAATTGTCCCGACACTCTCAGATCTCACTGCAGGCGATCTTGGGGGAAAAAAAGGCCCAAAAAATTTTCGCCTCCGCCGGCTGGGGCTTCGCCCCAGACCCCGGGTAGCCCACGCAAGTCCAGACACAACGAAAGTACATGTGTCCCGGATTTTACTTTCAGAATTATGGTAACCCTAAGACTACAGTCTTTGGTCGATATAGAGGATTTTGGGTTTATTTGGATCAAGGCGCGTCAACCATTAGGTAAAAATACGTCACTTAAGGGGATATAAGGGAGAAAAATCATGCTGGTCAGAACCCACCACGGGTAGGTGGAGGTAAGGGTGTTTTTTATGGGTTTATTTGGATTAAGGACGCGTCAACCGTTAAGTCATAATGCACCACTCTAGTCTAAGGGGGGTGGGGAGGAGGGGCCCATGCTGGTCAGAACCAGCCACGGGTAAGGGGAGGAAGGGGGGTTTCTCACGTCACTGTTGTCATTGTCTTTGTCACCGTACGTTGTGTCATTGTCATCGTCGCCGGGGGGTCGTCAAGGGAATGGAGCAAGGTCCCCGACGACGATTGCCAGCGCTCGCCTCTAGTTTCGGGGTGTAAGATACTCCGCTCTTACTAGCTGATGTTTGCGAGGTGGACTTTTTCTCTTGAATCGCCTTTTACGATTAGCAGAGCCATGCTCTGGGCCAATTCTACCCCGGGCCCAGACGGGGAAGGTAAGGGTGTGTTTGAGGATTAAATTGTTTTCTAAGTGTATATATAAGAAGATAATATGTTAGTGCAGTCGGAGGCACCCTAGAGCGCTCGCATAATGCGCCACTTAGGGGATGTGGGGTGGAAAGATCCATGCTGGACAGATACAGACACAGGCATGGGAAGTAAATTAAGGGGGTTCTACGTCGTTGTCTTTGTCAGCGTGAGCATCGTCGCTAGACGTCGTGATGATCGTCAAGGGGGGGGGGGTCGGCAGACAGAGCCCGACTCTAGTTTAGGAGTATAAAGTACATCCACACTTTGCCTCTTAACTTTACTTCGTATGGTCGGCGAGTTGGCGCTGTTTTAATTTTGCAACTTTTATATACCCATTTTTTAAAGTTTTTATTTAGTTATATTTAGAACATTATGCGCCACTCTAGCCTAGGGGATATGGGGAGGAATATCCATGCTGGTCAGAACCAGCCACGGGTAAGGGGAGGAAAGGGGGTTCTCACGTCGAAGTCGTCATCGTCTTTGTCATCGTTCGTTGTGTCATTGTCATCGTTGTCGGGGAGGTCGTGAAGGGAAAGGGGAGCTGTTCCTGACGACCAATGCCAGAGCTCGCCTCTTGTTTCAGAGAGAAATATACTTCTAGCTGATGTTTGCGAGGTGGACTTTTTCTCTTGAATAGCCTTGTACGCTTAGCAGGGCCATGCTCTGGGCCAGTGATACGCCTACACTTGCCGCCTGGCTTGTCTCCACTAGGCAACCAGCACCACAGCGCGGTGTGCCGGGTTGCGCCTTGTACGCTTAGCAGGGCCATGCTCTGGGCCGGAGATACGCCTACACTTGCCGCCTGGCTTGTCTCCACTAGGCAACCAGCACCACAGCGCGGTGTGCCGGATTGCACGCCTGGCTGTGAAGGCGGGCGATAATGGGAAGGATAAACGACGTCTGATAACGAACGTTCATCTCAGCTCAGTGTTGATGTACAATCAAAATATCACCCGTCCTCAGTCTGTACATTTAACATCATCATTCACAAACCAAAACCAAACATCATGGTGATACGTCATAACCTTCAACATGCCATCTCATGCTTTCTGTTACTGCCACAGTATTTCACACCAAATCCTCCGCGAAAACAACACACTTAATCAGATTATTAGTACTCTGTACTATGCACTGGTGCTTCAAGGGGATGCAAATAATATATTGTGTGCAGGAAACCATCCAAGATGACGTGAGAAACTACTACTAGGGCGCTTCAACCGGTAAGGTCATATTGCGCCGCCTGTGATATATTGAAGTTATTGAAATAAGTTTGGTGTTTAATGGTTATATTGTTTTCTAAGTTTATAAAAGAAAAGAAAATTATAAAGATGGTAGAAATAGCAAAAGAAAAATGATTTATTTAATTGAAATTTGTTTATTTGAATTAAGGACGCGTCAACCGTTAGGTCATAATGCACCACTCTAGCCTAAGGGGGGGGGGGGAGAGCTTATGCTGGTCAGAACCAGCCACGGGTAAGGGGAGGAAAAGGGATTTCTCACGTCACGGTCGTCATCGTATTTGTCATCGTTCAATTTGTCATTGTCATCTTCGTCGGGAAGGACATCAGGGAAAAGTGGAGGAGTCTTAGACGACTATGACAGAGCTCGCCTCTAGATTCGGGGAATTTCTTATTAAGTGATGTTTGAGAGGTGGACTTTTTTCTTGAATCGCCTTGTACGATTTTTTTTATTTTTTTAAATTTGGATTAAGGACTCGTCAACAAATAGGTCATAATGCAGCACTCTAGCATAGGGGATATGGGGAGGAGGAGCCCATGCTGGTCAGAACCAGTCACGGGTAAGAGGAGACAGGGGAGTTTCTCACGTCGCGGTCGTCATCGTCTTTGTCATCGTTCGTTGTGTCATTGTCATTGTCGTCGGAGAGGTTGTTAAGGGAAAGTGAGGTGTCCCCGACGACGATCGCCAGAGCTCGCCTCTAGTTTCGGGGATTAATATACTCCGCTCTTACTAGCTGATGTTTGCGAGGTTGACTTTTTCTTTTGAATCGCCTTTTACGATTAGCAGAGACATGCTCTGTGCCAATTCTACCCCGGGCCCAGACGGAGTGAAAACGTTAAGGTAAGTTTCCATGTATTGTCAGAAAAAACACAAATATAGTTATGTTTCCTTCCTTGTAATTGTAAAATTTCTAGGCGTTCAAACGACGACGTGAGAAACTAGGGCGCTTAAACCGGTTAGCTCATAATGCGCCACCTGTGATATTGTAAGCTAAGTGTAGTTTGATTAAATAAATAAATATTGTGTTTGTAGTAATTGTACTTTATATTGTATTCTAAACTCGTAAAAGAAAAGTAAGTTATAAGATAATGTTTTGGCCGTGGACCTGAGAAATGATAATTAGTGAACTTGCACTGCACTTACCCTAGTTGTAGTGTGGGCGTGAGAAAGAAGTGCAGAGCGTGGTAGGCATGGTGGCGTAGATGGGGTGCGCACCACGTGACAGATAGTGAAAGTATCAAGAAGCTCGAGCTTAGAAGGAGGAGAGATGAAAGAAATAAGGAAAATTGCCCGGGAGGCATCGAACCCAAGACTGCTGTAGTGGAAGGCGTATGGAGAGCGTAGGCGAGAAGTCAGGCGACGTGAGATCGGAGATGAACTGTGCACTGTTAGCACTGATAGAATGTAGTTGAGAAGCACTGACATGAGAATACAAGGAAACTGTTTGAATTGCTCCCTGAGCAGGCGAGCGAGCTTCACCCTGTGAGGGTGGACGGGCAACTGTCCCTACGAAGGTAGGCAGACGACTGTTAGTACGAGGGTGCATGAGCAGCTGACTGCGAGGTCTGGGCTCGAGAGAAGAGATAACAGAACTAGTTACAGAGGGGGAAACAAAGGGTGAACCAAATCACACCGAAAATACAAGAGATAGTCGGTAAAATATAAACAAATATAAAAACTATATTATAAACTAAGAACATAATCCTGTCAAATAAGAATTTTTTGAGAAAAAAATTGCGATGTCGCTGAATTTTTGCAAAGACCTTCCTTATATTATATTAATCAACATACTAAAACTCCCCTACCATCGGACTGGAGCTTCGGCCGCCATATTGGAAAATGGAGGCCAAAATGTGTTGGTTATCGAATATCTCCAAATTTATTGGAGGTAGACAAAATGTTGCAATGGCAAAAATATTCCCTATTCAATTCCCTACAAAACAGGTGTCTTCTATAGTTTCGGTAGGGGCAAGGGTTACGTCACAAAATCGTAGTTGATGGGTTGCTTATTGGAGTACCAGCCGATTTCATAATTTTCACACCCAACATCAAACAATGCCCGGTAAATCCGTAAGAAATCGATTGAAATACAAAAGGACTTTTGTAAGAGGTTCATAAAGCTTCCATTAGTATTTTAAAAAGTCAGGTCTGCGAAATCGGATTTTGCATTTACCCGCAATTTGGGTTCTTCCATTGTTGGCATTTCTTCGAAAATGCCATATTTGACTGTTCATTATTAAGCACTAAATAGCATTGGAGGAAAAATTCTTTCTATGCACATTGAAATGACTTAAATAATGATCCGATTACAACCAATGTTTAAATCCAATATGGCTGCCAATTCCTAATATTCACAATATGAATACTGTTTTCGTGCTGTTTTTACACTCTTTTTGTTACATAATTCACTTTGATGTTGTGGATATAAGGAAGTATCAGCCATATTGGATTAAAACTTTAGTTGATATCTCATCGTTATTTAAGTCATTTCAATGTGCATAGAAAGAATTTCTCCTCCAATGCTATTTAGTGCTTAATAATAGACCGTCAAATATGGCACTTTTGAGGAAATGCCAACAATGGAAAAACCCAAATTCCGGGTAAATGCAAAATCTGATTTTGCAGGCCTGATTTTTTTAAATACTAATGGAAGCTTTCATGAACCCCATACAAAAGTTCTTTTGTATTTCAATCGATTTATTACAGATTTACCGGGCATTGTTTTTATGCTAGGCGTGAAAATTAAGAAATTAGCTGGTACTCCAATAAGCAACTTATAAACCACGATTTTGTGACGTAACCTTTGCCCCTACCAAAACTATAGAAGAAACCTTTTATGTAGGAAATTGAATGGGGAATATTTTGACGACTGCAACATTTTGTCTATCTCCAACCAATTTGGAGATTTTGTTAACCAACACATTTTGACCGCCATTTTCCATTATGGCGGCCGAAGCTCAAGCCTAGAGCAGGTATTGGGTAGAGGGAGCGTGGCCGTGCTAGCCAGCAGCTGCAAACGTCTTCAACATAGCGAGCCGCGCAGTCACGTGACACTGGTCAGGAAGCTAGGCGCGGTAATGCGGGAGCCCGTAAACAATATTATGTGGCTCGTTGGTCTTGTTGTTAGCGTACCTGCTTCCAATGCAGAAGGTCCAGGGTTCGATTCCCGCTGAAGTCAGAAGTTTTTTAACTTCTGATTTGGACTTAAGTCCATCAGTTCTTGTCTTAGGAGTTTGTAAACGGTGACTTTGGAGCCGTCCTAGCAACGAAGCACATAATAAATTTCAGAGTTGTTCTGAATCGGCCTTGTTGATTCTGGCGTTGATTCGCGGGTGTTCGCACTGTCCATACCACTGATTGCTATATTTCCTAATACAAAATATCGATCTTTGGTTGGTTATCGCTCACTCGTCGATTGCGTCGGGGCCTGCTGGGTTGGCTTGGTCGCTTTGATTTAAAGTCCCCCACTGAAAATCAGTTATATAACTGAGTGGGTAGACTCTAAATAAAATTTATTTATTTATTTATTTAATGCCTAAATAACACGTTGTATTCGCCGTATATTTTTAAAACGTATGTTATTGTTAACTATGACAAGACAATGACGTTCTATAACCTTGTTGTGTTGTGTTGTTACATATCATACAACCTTTGTATTCACATATTGTACCTATTTTAAAGTGTGTTTCTACTTTAGACACTTAAAAACGAGTTTTGGTGGTGATCACAAAAAATATTACAAATGATTGAATTAATTTTATGAGTCAATTAATATAAAATAATAACAATAAAAATTACAATAATAAGCTTAGGCCTATGCATTAATTTTATAGTTCTGATAAATAATCATTGTCATATGCTCAATTAGGCGTACAATAATGATATAAATTATTTAGTCACATAATATGTAGCATAGTTATAAAGGTAAAACAGAAAGCCAACGGTAGATTAAAAGTTGTTTGTGAAATTTACAATAATATGAACTTTAACCAATACTTATTATTGACAATAATTGCTTCCAAAACATAGAAGACGGCTTTCAGTGACCCTTGAACAGTGTCAGTTTGGTATTGTTACTCCTAACTTTGTTTTGTTGCAAGTTTTCTGTTATAGTTTTACCAATGTGGCATAATCGTATTTTAAAATAATAATCAAACATAACTGCTTTAATTTAAAGTACCCTGTGATTTTCTTAGGGGTCTTGATCCAATGTATGTTCGTTTAAGGACATACACAAGCGTACAACAAGCAATACATCCATCACACTTAATTTTCTTTTTCAATTTATTTTGAACAAATCCTGCAATGTATACCACAACATTGGAAACATACTGTGAAAGTCCTTTGGCGTTGCAATTATGAATAACACTTTTTTAATATGTATGATCCATACCAATGTCTTTAATTAATTGTAACTGATTGGAGGACTCATCATTAGAATTCAGTCGATCATTGTTATAATTGAATGAATAAGTTAATAATAATAATAATAATAATAATAATTTTAAGAATTAATGCCACTTTTGCACTGTAAAATAGCTAAATGATCCTGAACTATGCAATTAGCAGTATCTGATGTTGTTACTTGGTGGTGAACAAGTAACTATTTATATGCCCCTTGAAACTGTTTTGCGGTAGGGTTGTTATTGTGCCCACCCAAACTTCTTATTGCTCTGAAAAAAAATCTTTAGTGGTCCTGACTTAGTTAATATGTCATTAAAAATGTTAGCAGGGCATTAGCTTGGTTAATATATTGATTGTATTGACTCTCAACACTTGACATATAAACTTTAAAACCCTAAAAACCCTGTTTTTTATTTTTATTTATTTATTTATTTATTTATTTATGGTTTCTTTAAAGCAAAGCTTTACATAAATTTTGTAAAATATTACATTCAATGCTTAATGCCCTTACTAATACTACTTATGACTAAAACATATTGCAGAGTAATGCTTGCTTATTGCAGCTACATAACCAATACATATACAATAGTGAAAAGAGTATAAGAACAGGTTGACATACCTACATAATTCCAATTTCCATACACCTGGAGTAACTTATATCAATAAGCAGACACTGTCTATTACGGTAATTAAATATATTAGAGTGTTATATTCAAGAATAGAATATTTAAACATGTAACGTTATCTATTTTTTACAATAATACTAATAATAATAATAGTAGTAGTAATAATATAATTATTATACACTTAGTGACTAATCTCAAAGTAAGAACTGTAAATCGACAGGAATTGGTAGACTTTTACAATACCAGTACTTGGGCTGTAAACGTACAGTCGGACATACAAAGTTAACTTTTTTGAGTGTTATTTTAATAATGGAATAATAACAAATTACAATATTAAGGATGCACAAGGCCACATATTATTTCAAAACTCATACGTCATGTACTTCACATCCTTCTTAAACATACATTTCCTCTTTTCGGTCCTGAGTGCCGCTGGTACTTATTCCAGATGATTGGTAGCCTGTATTTTAAAGATCTTTTTCCAGTTTTTTCTTTATTTACTCTAGGTACAAACAGACTATTGTTAGTGCGAGAGCGCAGATTGACCTTGCCGGTTGAATATGTGTGTAACGCTGGATATCTTTTGTTAGGGGTGGCGTTGATCATGTCGTATGCCCTAACAATTGTGAGGAAATCGAGGCGCGATTGCATTGTGGGTATAAAATACTGTTTCGAACTTCTGATAGTTTGAGACCACCCTTGAATATATGCAAAGCCCGGTTTTGGGTTAGCTCCAATTTGTTTAGGTTATACTTTGTCACCGAGCTTATTTCAGTCGGACAGCATTCTAGAATCGGTCTTATGCAGGTCGTGTAAAAATGTTTGCATTCATAAGGATTTAGGAATTGTCTTAGTTTACGTAATATATATGTTCTTTTCATGCATTTGTTTGTTATTCTGTCAATGTGATCCGTAAACGACAATTGTTTATCAATAAATAAGCCCGTTATTGATAATGTTTTCACCATTGAAGAAGTGTGGCGGAATTGGACTTCTACGTTCTGGAAAGCAGTGCATGAACACATTCCCAGTTTTAAAGTGAACCGCCGCCGACGTGCTCCTTGGATCTCAGAAGATATTGTACGGGCTCTAAGGAAACGTGACTCACTTTACAGGGCGTGGAAAAAAATACCATCTGACGTAAATTGGGAAAAATATAGAATCTTGAGAGACAAAACTAAATTATTGATAAGGAACTCGCATAATAAGCATGTTTGGGACTTAGGGGAAAAGAAAGATAATGGCAAAGAAATTTGGCGCTACATCCATGCAAAACATGGCAGCTCGGCTCCCCAAACTTTCAATCATAAGGGAAAACAAATATCAAAGCCAGAAGATATTGCTAACGCTTTCAGCAATTCATTTAAAGATAATTTCTCCATACCCACCAGTGACAAAGACATCCGCCCACCAACAAAGCTCGATCAAAGTACTTTACCACTAAAAGATCTGTACTTCTCTCCTCAAGAAACTGTCATTAGTCTCCAAAGAATACGACCCAACGCAGCCACCGGTCCTGATGGTATCCCCGCTCGAATCCTCCAAAACTGTGCAGTTTCACTAGCTCCATCTCTGTCTGCGCTTTTCAACCACTCATTGAGTACCGGATCACTTCCCGAGCAATGGAAAACTGCAGACGTTGTGCCAGTATTTAAATCAGGCAAGCGGGAAGACACCGCCAATTATCGGCCAATATCGCTTACCTCGGTAGTTGGAAAAGCCCTCGAGTTCCTGGTGGCGAAGGCTGTTTTACGGCATTTGTATGAGGCAGGAGTAGTCAACCACAACCAGCATAGATTCTTACCGCGACGATCAACGACGACAATGCTTACAAAAGTCATAGAAGATTGGCAAAAACAACTAGACTCTCCACAGGTCAAGCAAATTGATGTTATATGTCTTGACTGGTCAAAAGCATTCGACCGTGTTCCACATAGAAGACTACTAGATAAACTGGAAGGCTACCAGGTTAAAGGGAAGTTATTGCAATGGTTTCACTGTTACTTAAATGGTCGTACTCAAACGACTGTCTTCGGTGGTGCCAGATCTGGTAAGATTAATGTGACATCAGGCATCCCTCAAGGTTCGTCAATTGGACCACTCCTATTTAATGTATTTATGTTTGACATACCAAACACTGTCAAGTCTGACCTGGTACAGTATGCGGATGACAGTACACTTTACAGGCCAATCTATGGACCAGAAGATTGCACCATACTTCAAGAAGATTTGGCTAATTTGGAGGTATGGTGTAGCGTTAACCAAATGGACTTTAATGCTCTTAAAACAATAGTGATCCGCTTGGCACTAACTTCTGCCAAAATCGCAAGCAATTATTACTTGAATGGTAGGTTGCTTAAAACCTGTGACAGCGCAAAAGTCCTTGGGTTGACTATAGCTAGTAATCTCAAATGGAACGTCCATACGACTAATATCTGTTCCCGTGCATCCCGGCAACTTGGATTTGTGTTTAGAAATCTCAAGTGCTGTAGCCCAAGAGTTAAGCGATCAGTTTACTTAGCGACTGTCCGTTCTCTTTTAACATATGCATGGCCGGCATGGAGTCCAAATAAGAGCAATTTGGCTAACCTGGAAGCAATGCAAAGCAGAGCGACAAAACACATTCTTGGGAAACGAAGTAAAGAGATTGGGCGCTCCGAGTCTCGACTTCTTGCATGTCACCTCCCATCGTTGACGGATTATGCTTACCAAGTGGACTTGATGTTCTTGCGGAAAATGTTTCATGGATCGGTTGACCTTGACCCCTTACAACGCTTGCGCATACGCCTCCAGCATCGTAGCCAAGTAACCTACTTACAGCCACCCCTCGCACGCACTGCAGCTTACCAGAAATCATTCTACAGCAGAGCGGCCAATGAATGGAACAGATTGCCAACATCCCTTAAAACATTATCATCAAACCAATTCCTGAACAAAATTCGAACATATATTCCTCCACGTGTCAACTGAAATTAACTTGTTTTGTGCAAGTGTGAGTGTGAGTGTGTGTGAGTGTGAGTGTGAGTGTGAGTGTGAGTGTGATGTGAATGTGAATGTGAGTGTGTGTGTGTGTGCGTGTGAGTGTGTGCGCGTGCGTGTCAATTGCATTATTTTGTAAATATTTCATTGTATGTATTGTTAGTTATTTTTATTTATGTTGGTATGTTGTAGTAAGGCAGTCGGACACCACATGTGTTTTGGGCTTCAAGCCCTCTTCTGGCTGCCTGTCTTTGTTTTGTACATATTCAAAGGCAAATAAATAATAATAATAAAGTGTTTTAAAAGTTTACATGGCTTGACATTCACATTGGCAATCTTTACTGTAGGCGGAGTATTAACGTCGTCTTTCCCTAAAAACATAACCTGGGTTTTGTCTTCATTCATTTGTAACAAGTTTGTTGAGTAGCAATCTTTAATGTTAGCAGAGTCAATTTTAATTTTATTCGACACCTCTTCATAAGTTACCCCCTCTATTAGTGCTAGAAAGTCGTCCGCATAAAGGGTTACCTTGCACTGTGTAATACATCTTGGTAAATCGTTAATACACATATTAAAAGCAGTAGGCCCGATTACTGTCCCCTGTGGGATACCGCAGTTTACTGTCAACGCTGATCACAACACACCATTTACTTTAGTCTTAATAGTACTGTCCGTTAAGATGCTGGTGAACCACTTTATCGCATCGTCAGAGAAATTGAATTCGCTCTTAAGTTTCTTAAATAAAATATTGTGATTCACACAGTCGAATGCTTTGCTTATGTCTATAGATACTAAAGGGGTTTTAGCGGTTTCGGTCTATCTAGCTAAGAAGCCATTCATTTGTCAGGTGGTTTAGCAACGTCTCAGTTGAGCTGTCCGAAATGAATCCATATTGCTCTGCGCATATAAGGTCGTTTGAAGTTAGATATTTTTGTAGTTGTTCGTTAACCATTTTCTCAAATATCCTTGCAAGCAAGTTTGTTACACTAACGGGTTTGTAATTGTTCGCTGACTGACGGTCACCTGCTTAAAATATAGGTGAAATTATTGCATTTTTCCATAAAGTGGAGAAAATATTACTTTTCAAGCTTGTATTGAATAAGTGACAGACAGCCGGAGCAATGACAGGCGCCAGTACACGTACAATCTTGCCTGAGATACCATCCTCTCCAGGTGCTGTACTAATAAACACATGTTGAAGTTTTAACAGAACATCTTCCGCAGTAACTGTTTAAAAAATAAATGGATCGTATTGCACAACTTTATCTTCTGCTTCTATTTGTACAGGAGTGACTCTTGTAATAGACTTAGCGATTTTCTCCGGTATTTGAGCGAAAAATGTATTAAATGATTCTGAAATTAGGTTATTATCGGTAGTGATTTTACTATCTATTCTAAGCGATTTTATGTCTGATTTCTGCTTCCAGTTTGTAAGAAGATTAGCTAAATTTACAATTTTCTTTCCCGTATTTGTCTCATTGCTGAGGACCGTATCCCTATAATAATTCCTCTCTGCTTCTCTTATATCTAGGGTTAGTCTATTTCTTATTCTTTTGTATTCATCCCAATTATTCATATTGTCTGAGGCTATAGCTATTTTAAATAAAACATTTTTCTCCGTAATTCTGGCTTTTAATTGTGTTGTGATCCATGGTTTACTATTGCGTTCTATACGTTCTATAATCTTATAATAATGAAAATAACCCCCTTTCCCATGAAACAGAGCTAGTTCCGCCACTGTGCCCGAGTGCGCCACCTTCTGTAGCAGCAAAGCTGAGACCAGACCGGTTTCAGGAAGTTGTCAGACATATTTCTGAACTTTTTATTTTATGTCACCTTTGTAAAAATAAAAAAAATATTGCAGAGAGATTTACTGACATTTATAATAATTTCCGATGGTGTCTGTCATTGTATAATCTTTAAAGCCGTCGTTGTTTTGTCGTTTTAATTCATGTCAGTGATTGGAGGTGATTTAATTTTAAATTTTCTCAGTTAGATTTGATTGATTAATATCATATTGTGAAGTTAAACGACGTTTTATCATAATTCACTTAATTCCCGGGCCTCTTGAAAAAGGCATGATATACATGTAAGAAAAGTAAATATCTAGTATAAAAGCTAGCTCGTCACTGTTAGGAATGCTCAATATTTGAACTTTTAGTGAGCTAAGCTCATAAGCCTCCGACTCGGGTTTTGTTGATTGTTTGTCAGTCTGATGACAGGATAGATTACAACCATCAAGCTGTGCAATAAAACCAATATTTATTATGTACTCTACTTTACCCCACATAAATTCATATTATTATTTACAACAGATTTTACAACTCCGCGTGCCACGTTTAACAATACGAACACTTGTTTCTGTAAATGTGACTTCTCACGTCAAGAATCATTAAGAGTAAATACTCATACAGCTCTACCATTTTGTCGCGTTTACAGGCTGAGATCTCAAACCCAGCAGTTGTTAAAGGTAGCAAGAAGGTATTGATGAAAATGCAAGAAAAATAAAATGGTTGAAGGGGAATTCACCCGCTAAACTCAAACAATATATTTCATTCAGGCTCACTTAGTTATGAATAAAGAAATAAACAGAAAAATTATTTGGTCCACCATGACCGGGAAATAAACCGTCAAACTTTTTTTTTTAAGCTAGGTCCCATCGGCAAAAATAGCCCATTAAAAATAACATAGGGATGAACTTTATGCCCCGTGACCTTCGAGGATTTTGATCCAAAAAATATTGGTCATTATTGACGTACTCTAAATTATTTTCTGTAAATCCTCTATATTTTGTTTTGTAATTTGGGCAAGTGGTTTGGTCAAAATATGCTTATTACCAAGAATGGGTGTGATGGAATGCATATTTTTACGTATTTTAGTGTTTATTTGGGCACAGTTTCAAGACACGTTGGTACGATGCTAAAGCATCTATGCGGAACAAAAAAAATAGGTTAAAGCCAATTTAAGAAATTTACCAAAATGCAATTTTTCGCAAATTCCCGGATCAAAAAAATTTTAAAAATAGTGTAAAATCACAGTCCAAGATATAACTTTTTAAACGGTCTTCTTAATGTGTGTATTTATATGCCATAGTCCTTTAAATACCATAAATCCTCAGCCGATGTTATATATGGCTCATATTTTACTTCTGAGCAATGTTGAGAAAAGGATTTAAGCCCTGGTTGTATTGCTCGACTGTCAGCCCTGTGACAGCCCAGATCAGAACCAACACAGGCTGCACTGAACTAATATTTATCATATAATCTTTTTCCTCTGCGTCGTTTTATTGCTTAGTTACAACCTGATTTCACAACAAATTCTGATGAGTTTGAATAAAAGTCATACTTAACAATATAAACGTGTCTCCTACTATAGAACAATTAATTAATTAATACATTCGTATTTGAGTGTACCCACTCGGTCATAATGATTTTTAGTAGGTGAAATTAAAAATCAATGAATTAATTTAGGAATACGCGTACTGGATATCATAGATGATATATTCTTTATTGATGCGTGTGAAATTAGATATCAGTGTTTTACCCGAAAAAATCAGAAAGCGGGGCACTTAAACTCGTCTTCGCGCCAGCCTCTGCGACTCCTTGAAAATCATGGTTACACGTTGCCTTACACATTATTGACCTGGTTTTAGTTGGCTGTGTAGTGTTAGGTTTATCTAATTAAGTTCTTTATAATGTAAATAGGCCCTAATTGATATCTCAATTCGTGTACACTAAATTAAGAATGATTAAACAGTTGTATAAGCTAAAGGTCACAATTGAGCTTAGATTGTGGGTGAGTTTAAGGGAGATTGGCCCGCGCAATAGGCTGTTCTGGATGAAGAATGTTCAGGAAAAAGATATGACAAAGAAAAAGTTGAAATATTATTTTATTGTATTTTCACTATTGATGTACAAATCAATTTAATGTATTGACATTTTGTATAATTAACCCCATTGCCATGTACAAGCAATGTACTCGCGCGATCAGATGTAAATCAAGGGGTCTATAGAAGACACCGACCGTAATCGACCTCGCTCGTGAATGTTCGGTTCGTTCCGGCGTCGCTTTATTCACAGAGCTATCACTCGGTGACGTCATCTAACAGGCTGTGAAGAAAAGCAGCGGACATAGCGGACCTATTTGACTTCTGCATTTTTCTTATTGGGCCTTTAACAACTCTGGGCCCTGGGCATGGTTATCATTAGAAGAAGGTTTGTAATATATATGAATGGATCTACCAAACACGGCATAACCTTAGCGCAGGCTTATTTATTATGTAGAAATCAATTTGGGCCACTTTTTCTAGTGACAAAGTGAGGGTTAGCCGTCCAATCTTTGCCTCTCCGCTGGGCTAAAGTTAACTTTAAGAACCAATCCGTGATTTGCCGAGTGAGGGTCGGTGGCGTCGGTAAAAGATTACCCTTGATTTAGTTCGGATGCTTGGTGTCTTGTTGTTGTTACTCGAGGGTCTTGAAGACTATTCTAGAATCATTTGTTTTTTCTTTGATCCAGGCTTCAGCGTGACCAGTGGAGACGTAAATCATTCCAAAGTTTTGTGAGCCGCAGTTTTGCGTTTCTCTGAGCGTCACCGTCAGCACGCCCACGCTTATGACGTCATTGTCCTGGTCGGGGCAGAACAAGGACCCTCCCACGTCGCCCCAGCAAGTCCCCGCCCACTTATTGCTGGTGCTGTTCGCACATATGATGTAGGTTCTATTTTCAAAAGGCTTACGATCTTGTATAGGCAGCTCCTTACAGAAGTCACCGTTGCCTGCTCTTGCACGAATGTAGTAGAGACTGCCGTTGTTAATAGTATAGGGACTGGAAGTGTTGTAGTGCTTGTATTGATCACCGTAGCCTTGCACGATGCAGTTATCCACGCGGCGTCCCATGCGGCCGCTCATAAGGGGGGAGGAGCTCAGCGTGTCGGTGAACGTCAACTCCCTGGACATCTTCAGGAGAGAGACGTCCACATTATACACCCTATTTTTTCTCATATCATTACAATCATGATAATCTATTTTAGCAGCGTCATGTACAAAATAACTCTCCACGAAGCGTTCTGGTCGAGGATAACCAGGCTCATCGCGTATCATGATGACTTCTCCGTGACTGACGTACCTAGAAGACAGACAGTTGAAATCAGTTTCACCAACCAAATTAATAATAAAACATTTTGATAATATGCCACCAAGTGTTTTCAATAATATGAATTTTTTGTTAACAAAGAAAATAAAAACTAAATTTTATTCAAAAAGCATATATTATATTTTCATAGTAAAGGGGCTATAACAATAAAAATTTATTTCTTTCCACATAATCTCAGGCATAATATTACACTGAAATGACCGATTATATCTTGTAAATGTGATTTAACACGAATTTTTCTTTGATCCTGAATTTTACGAAAATTGGCGTTTAAAGAAATTTCTTAAATCGGTTTTACTTTTAACGTGCTTTTTTTGTTCCACATAGATACTAGAGCATCGTACCAATATAAAATTGCCTTTAATGATATCAGTATATTTTGACCGAACCACTTGCCCAAAATACAAAACAAAATATAGAAGATTTACAGAAAGGGCTGTAGAGAATGTCAATGATGGCCAATAATTTTTTTATCAATAGGAAAACGCTAAAGTCCCGCCGCGTTGATGGATGAGCTTTTTTAAGATTTTACTTTGCGTGGGATATCTTTAATTTTGCAAGTGCTTTGTTTTTCTGCCTATGCATTGTAGGTGATTGTTGTCAAGTTTCTATTGTTACTTGTCAATTGTTATTATTTACCGTAAAAAACTTATATTAAAAGCTTTATTTCTATGGATTCTGGCTAATTTTTCAAACTTTTTCTTTCAAAAGGTACTACATCACCATAACCTTAATGTCCATGTATAATATGAACGTTGTAGCCCCACCCGTTTGGTCAGAATCGGCCCAAATAGCACGAAAATATCGCACTAAAAATCGAAAAAAAATGTAAAAGTACGATATTCATAAGAAATATTTCATCCATTGTACCCAAAAACGTGGCAGGTCTAAGTTCAGAGATTTCGAAGGTCCCCTCAAATTTTCATCAAGATCGCTTATGCCGTTTGCCCGGAATCGTGAGAACAAACAGACAGAAAAAAAAGAAAAAAAACATTGGTCAAAATTTTTTGAGGGGTCAGTGAACTTGAAGTCTTCGCTTCGCTCATCCAAAAATCGTCCAAGGCCACGGGGCATAAAGATCGTCCTCATGTTATTTCTTATGGGATGTTTTTGGCCGATGGGACCTAGATAGAAAAAGTACCAAGCTGGACAATTTTTTGGGGGTCATGGTGGACTCAATAACTTTTTTGTTAATTTGTTAATTCATTACTAGTTAGCCTTAATGAAATATCTTGTTTTAGTTTGGCGGGTGAATACCCTTTCAACAACATGAAGAACATCAAAGTCCAGGAATTTGCAAACAAATATTGATGAACATGAATTTGATTGGCTACCATGCAAAGATTTTTAATGTTAAGAAGCTGCAATATTTGTACCAATAACAATCTTCAGTCGGTATAAGCCATTTAAATAACACATTTAATTTAATTATTAGGGAGTTAAGATAAACAAACGTGTAGTTGAACTATCTAGTTGAATTATCCCACAAAAAATCTTTTATTATTATTATTATTTTTATTATTATTATTATTATTTATTAAGGACAACAAATAACAATACATAGTTACAATTTTTAATAGTTTTCTCCGCCAAGTCCATTTTTGCTTTACACTAGTTCATAAGTATTTAACATAATATATTTTACAAAATAGTATAAATAGCCTATAGTATATAGTCCATACTAATAATAAAATGCCACCATGGCCATGTCAGTAATCTTTCATCACATTGTCTCTCATATTAAAACATAGGCCCACTGATAAAATCCAATGATACTGTACTTAAAATTATTACATTATTTGGTACGGTCTTGGATAAAAATGAATAATTGACAAGAAGAACATTAATTGACAAATTTCAAATATTGTACCATAAATAATAAACTGATCTTTATCATTATGGTAGGTCAGTTTCTGTAATAAAGTCATTTACACTGTGGTTAGCTTTTAGGAATAACAATTTTGTCAGCTCAGAGGTAAATTTATGATTTGTTTTTTGGAACAAGGTCGTAGAGAAATTCATTTATATAAACAGAGTTTTTCTGGCCAAGGTTTGTAGAACATTGGCTAAGATATTAGTTTTTAAAGTTAGTAGAGTTCATTATAATATTTAAAACACTTTTAGTGGAACAACTCTATTTTATTATAATAAATTACAACGTTTCGGAAATGACTTCAACTTATTCCGTCTTCAGGTTTCTTGTTAAAAACAAAAAATCATTTTATCAAAAATATATCAAAACAAACAAAGACAATAGCCAAGGTGAATAAAATTAAACATTTCACACATAAGTTGACAAAAACAAGGTAGTACAAATAAAAATAAAAAGGCTATTTCTTAATGTTTACTAAAGGAATCCACATTGGAGGAAAAAAGGTACTTGGCTGGCTTATACATGTGTCTTTTAATGTTATCAAAGCTGCTTCTTTCAATTTCCTTTTTTCCAACATGGCTCTTTAAGTAAACGCTTAGATTGTAGAAAGTCGAATTTATGAACCATGTCCCATGCATGTTCTACTAGTTTCGATGACATAAGATAACAACCATCTGACTTCTCAATGTTTTTTTTTTGTTTTTTCTAACCTTGGCTATTGTCTTTGTTTGTTTTGATATATTTTTGATAAAATGATTTTTTGTTTTTAACAAGAAACCTGAAGACGGAATAAGTTGAAGTCATTTCCGAAACGTTGTAATTTATTATAATAAAATAGAGTTGTTCCACTAAAAGTGTTTTAAATATTGGCTAAGATGGAGATCATGTTTTTGCCTTGTGCAAGTGCAACTGCAAGGATGTGAATGTTTTTTTTCTAATGCTTACGAATGAATGAGGGTTCGGTCAGAGACACCATAATATACAAGGCGATCACGAAGCATCATGTTTTTTTAAGTATTTTTTTTCCTTTTCGTTTTTCTTTTTTAATGATTTTTTCTTTCTTTCTTTTTTCCTTTTTTTTCTTTCTCTTTTTCTTTTCTTTTTTTTTCATTCCCCACCCTTATTTGATTCATTCATTAAATGCATTTAATATCATTTTTATTTGTTACCAAAAATGGACTTTAATGCATTGTTGTTGTAATGCTACTATTTTAAATATTTATTTAAATGTAGTTTATTGTTGTTTCTGCATCTATGTTATTATTTATTTAGTTGTCCTCCTTTGTAAATTAGTTTTTCTAACTGAATAGGATAGACGTTAAATAAATAATAAATAAATAAATAAATAATAAAGTCTTGGAAATGGCACTGTTCGCTTAGGAGATGCTACTCCGCTATATATGACGACATCGCCTCCCCCTGTCGTTGGTTCATCTCACTTGGCGCCGGGCTAGGGACCTCACAACATGTCAGTCTGGGCCCCACAACATGACAAGAATATGGCTTTCCTCCACTCATAGACATGACATGACATGACGACATCCATATTTGTATCCTGTATAATCTACGGATGAATCAAAACTTGAACTTGAACCCGCCACCCCATTAGCTTTGAAGTAAAACGCAAGGCATTCCTTGTATGAAGTCCAGGACGGACGCTGTTTAGGCCTAGCCCTACCTAGAATTCTTTCAGTCTCCCGAAACTGCCTCCTACAGCAGGAGCGTCGTTTTGGTTTCCAGCATTTGGACGACCATGTTCCACGAATCCTCGTCGCCAGTAGTTGTATATTAGGTGTTTATTGTTATTCATAATCTTACATGTCAGTCAACCTCACACAGGTTGCGTTCCGTAGAAGCGACCGGTCGACCGGTCGTCTATTATATCGTTCCGTAAATCAGATTGGGCGACCACTCGACCCATTGCCGAGCGTACCGTTGATGTTGTGGTCGACCTGTGGTCGCGACCAAAACGCCCAACGTTTTGAGGTGGGCGTAGTGGTCGTTTCATTGAAGTGGGCGCCATTTTTGAAATATATGTCTGCTGATGTGTATTTTGCTGTTTACTCATACGTAGATCAACTGATTGAGCTGTAAAGTCTCGATTGGTATGCTTAGAGAACATGTCGAGCATACGTGGAGGTAGGCTTAGGCTTTCGTGTATTTTCTGTGCTTGTTTTACTAGTAGGCCTAGGCCTAAGCTGGTCGAGGGTTGTTCTAAAGGCAAAAGCCCTGGCCTAGGCCTATATGGCCGAGAGGGCATAATATTCAAATATTTATTTGGCCTAGAGCATACACAGACTACACATTGCCTGGCAGTCGTATTTGTCACAATAAATTAATAGCAGCATCTCTTGCCGTTCCATCGCCATTTTCCCGCTGGCAAAATTCGAACGTTTTTAGTTCGGAAGTGTTCCGTTGAAGGTCGCGACCAAAGCGACCAACGACGGGTGACGTCACGACCTATCGACGACCAGTGTGGTCGACCGGTCGCTTCTACGGAACGCAACCAAAGTCTGGCTTCTCAGGCCTCGCGTCCCCTGCCTACCGCGCGGGTTGTCACCCACTGCCTGCTTAGGCCTACAGGCGGGTATTTGAACACAAAACATACAGTTATACATATTGGAGACGGTTCGTCTTATTCATATTCTTTGGAGGACAATGTCTACACGCGCAAGTGAGTGAGTAATACATTAAGTTTTCACTTCTGAGCAGTGCCTTAAACTGCTTTTAAAGCTTAAGTGTGAGGGTTGCTAAGTCCGTAATGTGTTTAATTGATAAAAATAAATTATTAACATGCTACTTGGCGTATAATGACCAGATATCAGGTGATTTAATTTTGTGAAAATAAGACGCTTGAGCAATTAATGTAGAGTACCTCACACTAAAAACATGAATTCAATGCCGTACTCAAAATACTGTATACGCGTAATGAGCTAGGTACTGAGAGCTTCTAAGGAGTTTATAGTTGTTTTTTCTCCGTAAGGGATTCAAAGGTTGGGTATTCTTAAACCTACCTCTTATCATTATGAAGCATCTGGTACAAGTACGGGCAGGGCATGCAGCATGCGGTAGAGAGGAGCCAGAGAGGGCTGATGATGGTCCCAGTACAGTTGTACGTGTGGTGAATCGATTTCTGTCTAGTGTTCCACGTGTCCTCAAAGATACCGAAAATAACTAGGGGGACAGTAGACTTGTACTCCGTGCGGCTACCCTTGGTCCCCGCGTGCACCCTCGTGCTGACAGGTTCGTCTTGCCGTTCCGCATTGCCTAGAAAACAAGTTTTATCATCTCAGGACTAATCTCAGACCAGAAAGGCTATTTCTGAGTTTGCTCCACTGACCTATAGATACTTGCGGGGTCAGAGAATACAATACTGTAACCATGTAGCCAATTTTTACTTGGTGTTGCAACAGTTTGTTATTATTATTATTAATTGATCACTTACAACAGGTATTAACCCACAAGTGTTAGGTAACTAGCTAAAAAATCAAGAATACAATTCAAAACCATACAAATACGTTATACAAAACATTAAATACATGAACAAGTACTATAAAATTAAAATAATTGTTCAACAAATACAACAGGAAAAACTTGAATAACATAACTATAAATATATAAAAAGCTGATAGCCCAAGATTGATTAAGAAAAAAATGAGGTATAAAATATAAAATTGGTGAAAATGAGAGTGATAAATGTGTCATGTTGGTAAACTGGCATGAAGAGCAGCAGATTTAAGAGGCTTGGGTGCGATTCAAACACCAAGTTGAGCGCGTCATGTGCAGTACTTTCGTACTTTTCGAACTACGGGCAGGAAAATCAATATATTTTGATTCTGTATTTTCCCCCTGAAAGGTAACTAAATTTGTAATCTAAGCACGTTGGCCTTTTTCCCATTTAAGCCATAGATTTTTCCCCGCGAATTGTCAAAGTCCATAGAAAATGTCGAAAAATGTTCATTTCCGGTCAAAGTTTACTGACTTAGTGTGACCAAAAGGGAGCGAAATTGAAAAATCGGCCAACGTGCTAAGATTAACATTACTGTTTTAAATATGCAAAAAAAAATCGTTTTTATCGCTCGAAAAATGTGGACGTAGGACGAAAAGTACGAACATCTTACAAAGCACAATTTTGGCTCCATTTGGTGGCGCTCCCTAGCGAAATAAGATCGTCTCTGCCTCGAAGCAAGTAGAGGAGGTAAAGTGGGCTGGATCTGGACACCGGATGTGCTTGTCATCAGATTACATAAACATAATCTGCTATTCGAGGTTTGCTTGCAGCTTTTCAAATCGTTGTCGAAAGAATTCTATAAAATTCGTTATCAGAAATTAATGTTGATGAATATTGTTGTAAAATGTCCTTCTTATTTAAAGTTTGATATTCGAAATGATAAGTAATGATAGATGAGTGTGAAGGACAATTTAAAAACAATGCCTTGTGAGGGATTCGAATCCGCGTCCTCCTCCTGTAGTGTAATTCGCCAGCGTCACAATAGTATGTGCCACCGCGGACGGAATCAGAACTTAAATTAATTTAATTACATTTTAATATGTATATCTCATTCTGTTGATTTTTATGATGAATTCTATACTACTACTACTTTAAATTTTTTTTAGGAATAGTGTATCGTTCTTTATCATGATAATAGCAAGCAAAGTAAAATCGTTTGATAGGACTCGGCTGTCTTGAATCTTGATCATATCTACAGGACAGACATTTCGATAATTGTTGCCATAATTAGACGTAACGTAATGTACGAATTACTATTAGGTCTACGTTTCTCGCTGGATGTAGATAAAACTTATTTTATTTGATAACACACATAATTGATCAGATGTAATCTTGTTGATCCTGGCGTCTCACACGGGTCGCGTTTTCCTGTATCTAATACCACCGATCTTTCGTTGGCGCATGTTCACGCGTCTGTGGCGAAGGATTGGCTTGGCCCACTGAAAATCAGTTGTTAGTTGTTACTGATAGTGATAAAGTAGACTGTAAAACGAATACGTTATTTTATGTATTTCAATGGTCGTATGAAAACAATATATTACATCTTAGCAAAAGCATTGATGTCGTGAGCACGTGCCTTTGGACCCCGTTATCTACCACTTAATCATTTTCCGCAACGTCTTTATTCTTGTTCCTGACTTCAAGACGAGTCTTTTGATACCCATCTCTATGTGTCCTGCAATTAACATTTACGCAATTCACATCAATAGTCAAGTAGCTATAAGCAAAATAGTACAGTTGGACACGCGTGACTTGAACCCGCCGATCGCACCCACTTCGCCACATCACGCCACGTCACTAACGGTAGCCGATGGTTCGAGCAATGTATCATATTTTATACCACTGAGTGAAACGTATCTAATTTATTTTAATTGCTGCTCATACATATATATTTGGATGAGCGTAGCGAGCGTAGCGAGCGAAGCGAAGATTCCATTCTACTACACTGGAGAAAACAATCCGGAATGTTTTTTTCTTGTTTTTCTTTTTTTTTGTATTTTTGTCTGTTTGTCTGCACGATTCCGGCTAAACCGATACTCCGATTGAGATGAAATTTTATGGAGGCCTTCGAAATCTCTAAACTTAGAACTGCCACGTTATTGCGCGCAATCGAAAAATTATTCCTCATGAAAATCGCAATTTTACGATTTTTTTTTATTTAAAAAAAAATTCTTTGACTTATAACACCTACATGCTTTATCCGATTTTAATAATTTTTGCACAGAACCTTTATTTTATGAACTAAGATATTCTTGTGAAATTTGAGCGCAATTGAAAAAATATATATCATACAAATCGAAATTTTACGTTTTTTTTCTTTTTTTAAACAATTCTTTGACTTATAACACCTACATGCTTTATCCGATTGTGATGATTTTTTCGCAGAACCTTAAATAAAATAAATAAATAAATAAATAAATTTTATTTAGAGTCTACCCACTCAGTTATATAACTGATTTTCAGTGGGGGACTTTAAATCAAAGCGACCCAGCCAACCCTGCAGGCCCCGACGCAATCGACGAGTGAGCGATAACCAACCAAAGATCGATATTTTTAATAGGAAATATAGCAATCAGTGGTATGGACAGTGCGAACACCCGCGAATCAACGCCAGAATCAACAAGGCAGATTCAGAACAACTCTGAAATTTATTATGTGCTTCGTTGCTAGGACGGCTCCAAAGTCACCGTTTACAAACTCCTAAGACAAGAACTGATGGACTTAAGTCCAAATCAGAAGTTAAAAAACTTCTGACTTTAGCGGGAATCGAACCCTGGACCTCCTGCATTGGAAGCAGATACGCTAACCACACGACCAACAATATATTAGTGTTAAATTTGAGCGCAATCGAGAAATTATTTCTATAAAAATCGCAATTTTACGATTTTTTTTAACAATTACGATTAATAAATTTAAAAATTAAAGTTAATTTTTAATTTAATTTAATTTAATTTATTTTTTAAAAAATTTCAACTTAGTAATGATTTTTCCACAGAACAACAGAAAATTCGCATAGCACATGGCAGCTCAATGCACCAATTACGCTCATCCAACAACGCGACGGGACTTAAGCGTTTTCCTAGTTATGGATAAGATTGGTCATTGGCCGACTGAATATGCGATTTCTCACTATCATAAACATTCCACTCACAGTGGAGCTAAGCCAGCGGTTTGGCCGAGCTCGTCCTAGCAACGAAGCACATAATAAATTTCAGAGTTGTTCTGAATCGACCTTGTTGATTCTGGCGTTGATTCGCGGGTGTTCGCACTGTCCATACCACTGATTGCTATATTTCCTATTAAGAATATCGATCTTTGGTTGGTTATCGCTCACTCGTCGATTGCGTCGGGGCCTGCAGGGTAGGCTTAGTCGCTTTGATTTAAAGTCCCCCACTGAAAATCAGTTATATAACTGAGTGGGTAGACTCTAAATAAAATTTATTTATTTATTTATTTATAACCGGTTCCCACTCGAACACCGAAGTTAAGCAGAATCGGGCGTGGTCATGGGTAAAGTGGGTGACCGCTCTACCCTGAAACTCACGTATACCGCTGGTTAGAGCAGATGGAGGGTTCGAAAGCTAGTGTAACGGCTTCGTTCTCCTTGACGTCTGCTCGGCAGTCCGGGTTAGTGGAGGAACCTATATGACTGTCAAATTTGCACCGTCCTGTCGGATGGGACGTTAAGCCGTTGGTCCCCTTGGTACTTTTCGAAAGGAGTAGGCTACGTGCCGGTACCGGGTTTCCCCTCCTCCCTTCTGTTCATACTTCATCCTCATCTATCACCACTCATCGTCTCGATTAGCCAAAGTGCATAAATATGAGACGTTAAGCAATATTCAATCAATCAAATCAATCACAGTGGAGCTGTAATTGTTTTGTGGGCTCCAGAAGGCGATGACGTCACTTTATAAAACAAGAGAATAAGTTAATAAGAATTACCAGGTGATTTACTTTGGAAATGGCTTCGTGACATGATCAGTGATTGTAAAATATGGTTTTTGTATTAGTTACAAGTTTTTGAATATAACTTCGCAACAAATATTTTGTCGTTTGTGAAGTATTATAGATAACAGTTTATCGTATAAACAATTAAGACTGCAATTTCACACACACTCAACACACAACACAACACATTAAAGTCAAATAGGCTATTACCTGGAGGGGGAACTTGCCCCCCCCCCCCAAAACTTTTTTTTAGGCCTAATAAAATGGTGGTAACGCACTTTTTCGGCTCAAATCGTAGTGTTCCCTTGCTAATTTCATTAACATTTCGAACGCCGAACGTCTTGGACCAGCGCTCTTATCGTATGTGCCACATCTAACGGCGTGACTGTGTTATAAATTAACATAATAATAATAATAATAATAATACAGTACACAGCAGAAAGAAAACATCATCTACAAACTATATTATAAATGACTTATTTTAGTTAGAGTTAAGACAAAGTAATAATGTAGGTATGTAATATAGATACACATGGAAGTACTTGACGTAAGTCCGTACAACATGTTAGCTCCGGTTTTGACCGAGTTTGTATGAAATACATCCAATAAAATAATAATAATAATAATAATAATAATAATAATAATAATAATAATAATAATAATTAAGCTAGCGAAGCGAGCGTTTCCATTTGACTCTGCCGGAAAAATTTGTCACTCGTTTTGTTTTTTTTTTTTTTTTTTTTTGTTTTTTTTTTTGTTTGTATGTCTCGCCATAACGTTCGAACGGAGGCTCGGATCGAGTTGAAATTTTGACCATCCGCAAGCTTTGTTCTCGATTGAATGCCATTAGTTTTGTGGCAAAATCGTTCAAAAAGTTAAAAAGTTACATTAAAGTTAATCGAAAGTTTTTTTTTCAAACTAACCGGCGACAAATCTGAGATAGCCAAATCATTTAGAATGTCCGTCCGGTCACGAATATGTTAATTTTAGTTTGATCCGATAAGTAGTGTAGATGGAAATTACATTATAACAAAAGTAACGTTGCCATGGCAACGAAAAGACGCGCGAAGTTTCTAATGCACTGCCACCTAGAAGTAATCAAAATACTTTCGAGGAAGCAGTCTATTATTTGTCACCAAAGAGTTTAAATATTTTTCCCAATGAGTCAAGGTCCTCTAAATGGCGGTGGATTTTATCCATAAAGTAAAGATTTGCATACGGGTTTACCCAAATACCTTGGCAATAATAAATAATATCGGAAACATGGCCCTGTGGACAGCGAACGTCGCAAATTTTAAAATTTAAAAAAATGTGCATTGTGGGTCTAGCTATAGCACGTGCTCGCTTATCAACGCGTCCAACTGAGCGTTTCCTAGTAATAATAAAAATAATAATAATAATAATAATAATAATAATTTCCCATAGTCCGAAGAGCAAATGCTATGATGGCGACGAGAAATCGGCCACGACCGTACACAGCAGAAAGAAAACATCATCTACAATTTTATAAATGACTTATTTTAGTTAGAGTTAAGACAAAGTAATAATGTAGGTATGTAATATAGATACACATGGAAGTACTTGACGTAAGTCCGTACAACATGTTAGCTCCGGTTTTGACCGAGTTTGTATGAAATACATCCAATAAAATAATAATAATTATTATTATTATTATTATTATAATAATAATAATAATAATAATAACTACGAACTACGAGCGATACATTCTCAAAAACGACGTCCAAGATTGCTGCCGTCTCTGCAAGAAGGCCAGCGAGACCATCCAGCACATCACAAGTGGATGCTCTGAGCTAGCGCCTAAGGAGTATGTTGAGCGCCATAACGCAGTAGCCAAAGTGGTACACCAAGCACTGGCTAAGGAGCACGGCCTCGTGGACGAGGAAAGACCGTACTACAAGTGTAGGCCCGAGCAAGTCCTACGCAACCAAAACGCTAAGCTGCTGTGGGACTCTGTCATCGTCACAGACAGGGCGGTCGAGGCAAATAGGCCAGACTTGGTTTTGTTTGACAAAAAAGCTCAAACGGCAACCATCATTGACATCGCCATCCCCTCAGATGGCCATGTGGTCAGCACAATAGCCAATAAGAGGCGAAAATACCAGCCGCTCGCCGTAGAACTCAAGGACATATACAAGCTGAGGTCCGTTGAAATCGTTCCTGTCGTCGTCTCCGTCAACGGTTTAGTCACCAAGGAGTGGTCAGCGGCAAAGGAGAAGCTCCATCTGAAGGACAAGCACGTTCGTGTCATGCAGAAGGCTGCAATCCTTGGTACAAGCAACATCGTGCGGAAGGTCCTCAGCCTCTGAGTTCTGTCGTTCCCCACCACCGTTGGGTCCCCACGCTAGGTGCACTCTCGCATCATCTTGGCTCGAGATGAGCTCGGTGGTGCAAAGGAGAGCAGAAAAGAAGGAAAATAAGATAAAATAATAATAATAATAATAATAATAATAATAATTATTATTATTATTGATTCATAGCAGTTGTCGAAAAAGTTTGCCCCGACTGGGGTTTGAACCCAGAACCTCCGGCTTAACGTGCCATAGCTCTACCAATTAAGCTACCGGGACCACAGAACAAACCTTTAGGAAACTGCATTCATAGCAGTTGTCGAAACTTTTTCGACAACTGCTATGAATCAATAACTATGTCCTTAAAGCGGGCTTATGCTTAAAAACCATATATTAATATAATAATAATAATAATAATAATAATAATAATAATAATAATAATAATAATAATAATAATAATAATAATAATAATAATAATAATAATAATAATAATAATAATAATAATAATTATTATTATAATAATGTCATAAGTTTTAACATTTGACTCCTAGCTTTGACCTGCCATTCGCGCAATGTGGTTGGTACAATGGTACCTCGTCGGCGCTCGTCGGGAAGCTTCTGTACTTACCAATGTCAGTTTCGGAATTTATTGCGGGCGACTTGCGACAAATATAATTATGTACAATCTGTCCTGCATAATAACTTCTAGCAAAAATACTCCGATTCATAATTTATTCTTGAGATGCGCCCCTGTTGATGAAAGTGTATTTTTCGGTACAATACGTGGTTGATTTATTAATCTTCTACACTACACATCTAGCTTTAGTGTGTGAATCGAACTCTTGTCCCGTTGGGTAGGCCTACACTGCTTTGTGACCTGCCGTGCTGTAATTCGCAGAAAAATTATATTATTATATTAGGCTTAGCAGCCCTACTTATTGCACAATACCAAATGCGTTTTTTTTTTATATAAATAACAATTGCATTTTAGTTTCATTTAGTTATCTAACCGGAAATTTACTATCAAATTCCTACGTCATTCATTTGGAGCTTTTTCATCCTACGAGCTCAAGACAGCCCAAATAAATTATGCATTTCGTTGTTTCTGGAGAGACACAAATTTGGATAACTTACCAATTACCGTGTTCAATATCAAATTAAAAATGATATTAAATTGGTATGTTATTCATTACAATTTACAACTATAAAAAATAAGAAAATAACATTAGGATGAGGATAAAACACTGCTAGAATATCCATCTTCGCATCTATGCAGGTTTGTGGCAATGGGGTTGATCTTGGCAGAACGTTGTAGTCAGTCGGGCATTAAATCATGTCGAGCTGTCTATCTGTGCATTACCCCTCTCACGGCTGGCGGCTAGTGCCATATTTTTATCCCGAAAAATCGAAGTGGGGATAAATATGTTCACGCCTTTCCCTCCCCCGTCCTTCATCCCGCAAGATTGTAAATTTCCAACAATAAGTTCCTTCGGGTGGTTATAATCCTGTTGAAGTTTCATGTGGTTGATGTCGATTTCTGTATTAATGGCTAAAAATTTGTTGTAGTTGCCTTGAATTGGGTTGATGGGGGAAAATTTAACAACATCAATACGAGCACGTGGAATTTTGAAGGGGATGTAATTTCTTGTAAATCTTCTAGGGATGTGAAAGTTTATACTTTGAAGTAGGTCCGTGTCGATGAAGTTATGGAGGAGTTTGTAGAGGAAAATTACGTCGGTTGCACTACGACGACTTGCTAGTGTTAAAATCAAATAATGTTGTTCACAAAGTGTAGCACAATGTGATGGGTGAAAATTAATATTATTTTGATAACAAAGAAAACTTAAAAAATGTATTGAATGCGTTCAACTTGCTTAATTTTGGTAACGTGGTATGGATTCCACACAACACTCGCTTAGTCAACGTGGGGTCGAATTAAGGATACAATCATGTATGTGATACTTGCAACTCTGTGTGAGAAGTTAGCCGCACAATTTCGTTTGATGAAACCAAGGATTAAAAATTTTAGTGCCTTTTTAGAAACGACGCTAAGGTGATTATTAAATGAAGATCAGAGAACATCTGTACACCTAGGTCTCTGGTCTGATGAGATCACATTACATTTAACTAGGAAAACGCTTAAGTCCCGCCGCGTTGTTGGATGAGCGTAATTTGGTGTATTGAGTTGCCATGTGTTATGCGGATTTTCTGTTGTTCTGTGAAATAATCATAACAGTTGAATTTTTTAAAATTAATTTAAATTAAATAAAAAAATAAACTTAAATTTTTTAATTTTTTGGATGAGCGTAGCGAGCGAAGCGAGTGAAGCGAAGACTTCAATTTCACTGACCCCCCAAAAAATTTAGCTCGGGTGTTTTTTTTTTTTTTTTTTTTTTTTTTTTTTTTTTTTTTTTTTTTTTGTTTTTTTGTTTGTATTTTTGTCTGTTTGTTCGCTCTCTACCGGGCAAACGGCATATGCGATCTTGATGAAAATTTGACAGGACCTTCGAAATCTCTGAACTTAGACTTGCTACGTTTTTGGGTACAATCGAAGAAATATTTCTCATGAATATCGTTCTTTTACGATTTTTTTCGATTTTTAGTGCGATATTTTCGTCACATTTTGGCCGATTCTGACCAAACGGGTGGGGCTACAACGTTCATATTTCACATGGACATTAAGGTAATGGTGATGTATTGCTTTATGAAAGAAAAAATTGAAAAAGTTAGCCAGAATATATAGAAATAAAGCTTTTAATATAAGTTTTTTGATTTTTTGTGCGATTTTTTCGTGCCATTTGGGCCAATTCTGACCAAACGGGTGGGGCTTCAACGTTCATATTATACACGGACATTAAGGTTATGGTGATGTAGTACCTTTTGAAAGAAAAAGTTGAAAAAGTTAGCCAGAATCCATAGAAATAAAGCTTTTAATATAAGTTTTTTACGGTAAATAATAGCAATTGACAAGAAACAAAAGAAACTTGACAACATTCACCTACAATGCGTAGGCAGCAAAACAAAGCACTTGCAAAAGTAAAGATATCCCAAGCAAACTTAAAACTTTAAAAAGCTCATCCATCAACGCGGCGGGACTTTAGCGTTTTCCTAGTTTAGTTAATCGAAATTTAAAAAAAGATAAAAAATCGTTAAATTATGATTTTCATAAGAAATAATTATAAGATTGCGCTCAAATTTCACACGAATATATAAATTCATAAAATTAAGGTTCTGTGAAAAAATCATTACAATCGGATAAAGCATGTAGGTGTAAAAAGTCAAAGAATTGTTTTAAACTAGGAAAACGCTTAAGTCCCACCGCGTTGTTGGATGAGCGTAATTGGTGCATTGAGCTGCCATGTGTTATGCGGATTTTCTGTTGTTCTGTGAAAAAATCATTGCTTAGTTGAAGATTTTTTAAAAATTAATTTAAATTAAATAAAAAATAAACTTTAATTTTTAATTTTTCTAATTAATCGTAATTTGAAAAAAAGAAAAAAATCGTAAAATTGCAATTTTCATAAAAAATATTATTCGATTGCGCTCAAATTTCACACGAATATATTAATTCATAAAATTAAGGTTTTGTGAAAAAAAATTTACAATCGGTTAAAGCATGTAGGTGTTATAAGTCAAAGAATTGTTTTAAAAAAGAAAAAACCCGTAAAATTTCGATTTTCATGAGAAATAATTTTTCAATTGCGCTCAAATTTCACACGGATATCTTAATTCATAAAATTGTGGTTCTGTGAAAAACTCATTAAAATCGTACAAAGAATGTAGGTGTTATAAGTCGAAGAAATTTTAAAAAATCGAAAAAAATCGTAAAATTGCTTTTTTCATGAGAAATAATTTTTCGATTGCGCTCAAAAACGTGGCAGTTCTAAGTTCAGAGATTTCGAAGGTCTCCAGAAAATTTCATTGCAATTGGAGTATCGGTTTAGCCGGAATCGTGCTGACAAACACACAATAATACAGAAAAAAAAAGAAAAAAAAAACATCCCGGATTTTTTTCTCCAGTGTAGTGAAATGGAATCTTCGCTTCGCTCGCTTCGCTCGCTACGCTCATCCAAATAGAAAAAAACGTAAAATTTCGATTTTTATGAGAAATAATTTTTCGATTGCGCTCAAATTTCACACAAATATCGTTATTCATAAAATTATGATTCTGTGAAAAAATCATAACAATCGAATAAAGCATGTAGGTGTTATAAGTAGAATTTTTTTTTTTAAATCGAAAAAAAATCGTAAAATTGCGATTTTAATGAGAAATAATTTTTCGATTGCTCTCAAAAACGTGGCAGTTCTAAGTTCAGAGATTTCAAAGGCCTCCATAAAATTTCATCGCAATTGGAGTATCGGTTTAGCCGGAATCGTGCGGACAAACACACAAAAATACAAAGAAAAAAGAAAAAAAGAAAAAAAAACATTCCGGATTTTTTTCTCCAGTGTAGTGAAATAGAATCTTCGCTTCGCTCATCCAACAACATTGAGGTAAAGTCTCCATGGTTTATACTTGGCAATTATCCAGCTCGAGCTGAAAAGCATTACAGTCATTCGCTTTAAATTGTATTTAGAGTCTACCCACTCAGTCATATAACTGATTTTCTGTGGGGGACAGTAAATCAAAGCGACCAAGCCAACCCTGTAGGCCCCGACGCAATCGACGAGTGAGCGATAACCAACCAAAGATCGATATTTTTAATAGGAAATATAGCAATCAGTGGTATGGACAGTGCGAACACCCGCGGATCAACGCCAGAATCAACAAGCCCATTCAGAACAACTCTGAATTTATTATGTGCTTCGTTGCTACTAGGAAAACGCTTAAGTCCCGCCGCGTTGTTGGATGAGCGTAATTGGTGTATTGAGCTGCCATGTGTTATGCGGATTTTCTGTTGTTCTGTGACAAAATCATTACTAAGTTGAAGATTTAAAATAAAATAATTTAAATTTAATAAAAAATAAACTTTAATTTTTAATTTTTTTAGTAATCGTAATTTAAAAAAAGAAAAAAATCATAAAATTGCGATTTTCATAAGAAATAATTATTTGATTGCGCTTAAATTTCACACGAATATATTAATTTATATAATTAAGGTTCTGTGAAAAAATCATTACAATCGGATAAAGCATGTAGGTGTTATAAGTCAAAGAATTGTTTTAAAAAAGAAAAGAAAACGTAAAATTTCGATTTTCATGAGAAATAATTTTTCGATTGCGCTCAAATTTTGCACGAATATCTAAATTCATAAAATTATGGTTCTCTGAAAAAATCATAACAATCGGATAAAGCATGTAGGTGTTATAAGTAGAAGAAATTTTACAAAAATCGAAAAAAAATCGTAAAATTGCGATTTTAATGAGAAATAATTTTTCGATTGCGCTCAAAAACGTGGCAGTTCTAAGTTCAGAGATTTCGAAGGCCTCCATAAAATTTCATCGCAATTGGAGTATCGGTTTAGCCGGAATCGTGCGGACAAACACACAAAAATACAAAAAAAAGAAAAAAAACATTCCGGATTTTTTTCTCCATTGTAGTGAAATGGAATCTTCGCTTCGCTCGCTACGCTCATCCAATGACGGCTCCAATGTCACAGTTTACAAACTACTAAGACAAGAACTGATGGACTTAAGTCCAAATCAGAAGATAATAAACTTCTTACTTTGGCAGGAATCGAACCCTGGACATTCTGCATCGGAAGCAGATACGCTAACCACAAGACCAACGAGGGATTGTAACAGTTTAAGACATCGGCGTATAGAAGACACTTACGCGATGAAAAACACGCAGGTGTGTCATTCACAAACAAAGTGAACATTGAGGGACCCAGAATAGACCCCTGGGGCACCCCATACGTGACATGCTCTGAACTGGAGTTGGAGTTGTCAGTTACAACACACTGCGTTCGACCTGTGAGGTAGTTTGCCAGCAGTGAGAGAATTTGACCCTGGATACCATAACCTTCAAGTTTGTGGAGAGCAGTGTATGGTCAACGATATCAAAAGCCTTTGCTATAATCTGTGTAGACCGCATCTACTTTGGCTCTTGCTATAATTGAGCGAGCGTAGCGAGCGTCTCCACTTGACTCTTATGGCTCGAATGTCTTTTTTTTGTTTGTTTGTTTGTTTTTTCTGTTACTGCTTCGGTACAGGTCGCACCGTTTCTCTGATCAACCTGAAATTTCGCACACTGTACATACCACCTATGCGGGTTGCTGTATACTTTTTGAACAAAATCCGATCGTTGGTTATAAAAAAAAATATATAAAAAAAATTTAAAAAAAAAAAAATTAAAAAAACAAAAAAACAATAAAATAAATAAATAAATAAAAAAAAAAAAAAAAAAAAATGTTCCGATCGTTATGAAATTTTGCAGGTTCAATAAGTACACCATTTTCTCCTATTTTACAAATTTTCAGCTAAATCGGTCAAGATCTTAAAGGGGTTTTTAAACGCTAAACTCAAAAAATATATTTCATTCAGGCTAACTAGTAATGAATTTAGCAATTAACAGAAAACTTATTGGGGCCACCATAACCTCCCAAAAAATTGTCAAACATGACATTTTTTGAGCAAGGTCCCATCGGCAAAAATCTCCCATAAGAAATAACATGGGGACGATCTTTATGCCCCGTGACCTTGGAGGATTTTGATCCAAAAAAATATTGGCCATTATTGACGTACTCCATAGCCTTTTCTGTAAATTCTCTATATTTTGTTTTGTAATTTTGGCAAGTAGTTCGGTCAAAATATGCTGATTACCAAGATGGGGTGTGATTTTGAAATGCATATTTTTGGTGTTTGAGGGTATATTTGAGCACAGTTTCAAGATACGATGTTATAAAGGGGCATTTTAGATTGGTACTATGCTCTAGTATCTATGTGGACCAAAAAAGAAGCAGGTTAAAGCCGATTTAAGAAATTTTCCAAAACACCAATTTTCGCCAATTTCTGGATCAATTTTTTTTTTAAAATTCGTGTTAAATCACAGTTACAAGATACAATTTTTTAAACGGCCATTTAAGTGTAGTATTGTTCTATTGATTATGTGGTAAAAAATAATTTTTGGGGTTTTTAGCCCCTTTAAGT
Organism: Sweltsa coloradensis; assembly: GCA_024449915.1. NCBI lineage: Eukaryota > Metazoa > Arthropoda > Insecta > Plecoptera > Chloroperlidae > Sweltsa > Sweltsa coloradensis. The sequence continues at coordinate 52,173 of JAMZAV010004039.1, forward strand.
AGTGTAGATAGAAATAACGTTTTAACAAAAGTAACGTTACCATGGCAACGAAAAGTCGCACGAGAATTCAGGTCACTATGCACTGCCACCTAGAAGTAATCAAAATACTATCGAGGAAGCAGTGTTTTATTTGTTACAAAAGAGTTAAAATAGTTTTCCTAAAGAAATGATGTCAAGGTCCTCTAGATAACGGTGGATTTTATCCATTCTCTCCTATTTTACAAATTTGTAGCTAAATCGGTCAAGACCTTAAAGACTTATTGGTATGTAACATTATGGGAATGTCATATTCGGGTCGTGTTGCACGTACCGGTTCTCGCTCAACAACGCGACGGGACTTTAGCGTTTTCCTAGTAAATAAGCAATATCACTCCTAAATGTAGCAAGGTTTGTGACAGTGGAACGTTGCTTTACAAAGCAGGGACAATGTACTTCTTAAGATTATTGATACGTCGATTATGTATTATTCTCTAGAAAACTTAGGAAAATGTAGAGTAATAAAATTTGTAATTTTGATTTTACTGTAAATGCTAGTCGCGAAATTTCCGACTCTTCCTTTTAATAACATCAAAGGAAATAATACTTATTACTTGTGATTGTATAATAATTTAACGATCTTGTATCAACTTGCAACTATTAATTGTTGAACGAGTGAGCGTAGCGAACGTAGTGATTTCCATTCGACTTAAACGGCCCTAATTGTTTTTCTGCGTGCGTGCGTGTGTGTGTGTGTGTGTGTACGTTGAAAATCAGCCGAATCGCTGATCAGATTGCGCTGAAATTTTAAACAGACATCCGGTACGAGTTTATTGAGAACTGCTAACAAAATCAGCAAGATTCATTGCGATTTAAACCTACAAGAAATGATAAACTGAAAAATAGACATCCAATGTTTAGGAATTATTTTAACGACAATGTTTTAGATTTTGAAAAGATATTTTTTGTTTGTTTTTCGCCTGGCCGTGTAATGCCGTGCCCATGCAAGGTCTGTCGAATGTTGGACGTCAAGGTACACCCAAATTCCGCTTGTAGATTGAGTAAACCTTGGAATATTTTCACGTATTTCGTACTGGCTATGTTTACCATAGTAGGCCCTATTGCCACAGATGATGGACTACACTGCGTTATATGCATTTCAAAACATGTTTAATTATTTTTTAAATACAATCTAGAAATTACAAAATCTTTCCCGACCAGGGGATTGAACCCACGTCTCCCACATTTCGGCTACAAGGGCGCTTTAGCCAACTAGACTAGGGAAACGCCAAAGTCGTAGTTAGACGAGTGAGCGAGTCATGTGGTGGGTACCCGGGAACATTTGCATTTAAGTTTGATAATTATATTCGTATAAATAATAGGGTATTGGTGGAAATCACTGTGCCGGAGGGCGGAGTTTGCTGTTGTTGGCAGTCTTCAACTGAATATTCCGTGTGACTGCCGGGTCTTGCTTAATGGTAGATTGTTGGTCCGGGAGTTGTGTAAAAGTTTAGGCCATAGCAGTGTTGGGTCAGTTCTTTTTTTAAATGAACTTTTTAAAAGTTCAGTTCACAGCTCAAATAATGAACTTTTAAAAAGTTCAAGTTCTTTTAAAACCTAAAATTTTGAAAAGTTCGAGTTCGTCGAAAATATGAATTAAGTTCTTTTAAAAGTTCTTTTGTAAAACAAATCACTATTTTATCAAAGGCTGGCGTAAAATGAAGAAAACACGATGAAAAACATTTTTTTTTTCACCAAACTACTCGGAGTTTGAGTTGGACGAAAATGTTGAGCTGTATTTGATCGTGTTGATGATTTGTACTACATTCTCGTCGACCAGCTTGTAAAATTATGGCAAATAGCATTTAAGGCTTACAAGATTTTTTTTTTCGAATTAGTTGGCGTGCATCGTTTTAACTTTGTGAATCGTGCGTGACCCTGTAAAAATCAGCTGAAAGTGCGTCCCCGTTTCCTCTGCATTTTCACTTAATTCTGGGTCTCCCACAATCACAAGTTTGTTTCTGAATCCCTTTAAATCCTTTGCATCATCTAGGGCGACAGTCGTTCGCCCGCAGCCAAGCGCACGCGACTGCTTTGCTACGATAAACAACGATTTGTTATTGTTTTAAAGGCTATTGTACCGCCTCTGGCCGATAATTTGAAAGTCGAAGAAACATGTCTGAAAAGTTTGCTGAATGAAAGAAGGCCTTTAAAAAAACAGAAAAAAAATTGTAAATTTTTTTGGGCGGGACAGAACCTCACTTTTGGAAATTATATTTAGATTTTTGGACAAAAGTGTGATATACAAGACTAGCTCAAAATTAAATTTTGAGAATCGGTTTTCTGGACATAGTTTCTAAACACCTTTAGCTACAACTTGACTATAGCTAAAATAGTTTTCTGAAAATAACAGTTGGTGTACGAATTTTTTTTGTCAAACGGTACAAAACTCGTAGCTCGACGGCGGTGAGACAACGGCTGCTCGACACACGGAAAGAACTTTCAAATGAACTTTCTAAAACTGAAAAGTTCGTTCTCCGAATGAACTTTTAAAAGTTCAAGTTCATTCATTTAAAAAAGAGTAAGTTCACTGAAAAGTTCTCGAAGAGAACGCGTTCTTTTTAAAAGTTCCTTCCCCAACACTGGGCCATAGTTTAGGCCAAAATGCTCCACTGTAGCCTATGATAGGCTATAGGGAGGCCTAAGGTAAGGGGAAGAAAAAAAATGTTACCGGGTACAACCATCTCACTCACTTCGCTAACAACGTTTGGCGTTTCCCTATATTAAAACCCAATACTTCACTCAGTGTTGTTTTAATTTGTAAAATTTATAAATCAATTTATAAATCGAAAAATACCTACCTAGAAATTTTGGGAAAAAAAAATTTCAAGCTTTTTCCCCTTGCGTTAAAAGAAATTTTAAACTTATATTTACTGTTTTTTAATGTCTAAATTAAAAAAAAACAATTTTGGGAAATTTTGAAAATTCTTTTTCCCCCCTAAAACGATTTGTTGGGGGAACACGTGCTAGCTTCAAAATGCACTCTATTTTTCGTATTATTGCCCCGGGAACATGTTTTAAAAAAGTTAAACGATGCTTACCAAACACTTAAAAAAAGATTGCTACATCCCCCACATACCCCTAAAACGAGTTTTTAAAGGGGATGATGTGCGTCTTTCAAAATGCACTCCATTTTCGAAAAAAATTGTCCTGGGAAACACTTTTAAAAAAGATAAACGAGCTTTCTTACACATTAAATAAATGTTGACAACCCCGAATCCCCTAAACAGTTGTTAAGGGATGATTTCGAAACTTGCTAAAAAACCCCACTTTTCGTAATTATTGCCCTGGGAACAGTTTAAAAAAGAACGATGCTTCCTTACACATTTAAAAATATATTTTACTCCCCCAAAAACGAGTTTTAAGGGACGAGGCGTAAATGCACTCCACTTTTCAAAATTTTTGCCTGGGAACCCCGATTTAAAAGAAAAAACGATGCTTACCTTACACATTAAAAATATATTGAAATATTGATTGTGCGCATCAATTTTTAAAACCCCCTTAAATGTTCATGAACGGGCAAAATCCCCAATTTGTAAAAACTGAAACATTGTTTATTTTAATAAAACTTTATATATGGTTTTTGTTATCAAATCTCGATCATGATACACGCATCATACACACTATTTTTTAAAAAGCGTAGGCCCAAAAATATTGTATAATTTTTAATAATAATTATAATACATTACATTATAATTTTTAAACCAAAATATTAACTCTGGGGTGTTGCGTAGAATGCTCAATTATGAATGCCGTGCGGGCGCGTTTAAAACATCCTGAAATGATTATACGTACAACTATACCATACCGTTTATTCGTCCTCCTCTGGTGCTAGGACATCTTCTAAAGTGGAAACTAAACTTTGGGCGTTGGTCGTCGGTGGCATATTTTTTGGATTTATTGTTTTAGAAAATGATTGCACATTCCCTCACATTGTGATCTGGGAGTTTTTATGTTTCAATGAGGGTTTAGCGTTCTCAAGTTTCTATTTAGTTAATTCATTCTACCCAAACCCTTCAAAAAGCGGAAAAGTGACAAAAACACTTTCAACGATGATTTCTTTGAAAGGTTAAATACAAAAGAGTGCCAGTGATATAGCATGGAAAGTAGACTAACAGTAGAGAAAAAATGGCAGTGTTTTCAGCTACAAGTCAATTGGGCACATAGAATCGTTATGTTTTGTTCCTGTTATAAGCCAGACGTATAGGTGGCCGATATTTTTTCAAAATATGCCACAAAAGCAAAAATTCCTCTGTATCGTTGGCCATGACTACAACAGTTTTCAAATCCATTATCCAGCGCGTGAAGAATGAAACGGGGAGTCACCTTCCTTCGTGCCATTTCGTGAGATGATCAACAATCATGTCTTTATTACATCTTACTTCTTCGTCGGTAAAGGCTCCTGCCACAACTAACAGTTTATTCTTGAGATATTGCTTAGCAGTTACTCTCCAAGGAAACGCGAAAGATCGTCTTTGTTCTTTGCCAGAGCCATGAAGTCGTTCCTTTTAGCTGGAGCTGGTACTAATCCGTCTACAGTTACGCGTCTTCTTGGTAAAACCACCCTTAGTTCACTTTTTTTTTAACTTAATAGAATCTGATAAGTACCGATTGTATAAAACGTCCACTCTATCATATCCCGTCCCTAGTATTTGCACAGATCTAACAAAGCAATCAGCAGTTATAAATATAATATATATGTGTTATATAACTGAGGGGGTTTAAACTCTAAATACAATTTATTTATTTATTTCATATCCCAAATGTTTTGGGCAGACTCTGGCATTCCAATAGTCAAAACTAAAGCCTGACCATCAATTATTGGGCGGGCCATTAAAAGGAATTGTTTTGGGGACAATCAAAATTTTTTTAGATCTTGTACAATATTCCTTTTTGACCCCGAGCGAATTTGTCCGCCATTTCGTCAGTGATGTTGGTACTTTCATCATTTTCATGTTTGAGGATGTTTTGTAAGTCAACTGTTCGGGCCAGCCTTGCCAGCCTCATAATGTAAGTCTACGATGAAGAACGCTTCGATCTGTTTTAACAATATTTTTGTTCATCAGTTTATTTCTTGTAACTACCTGAAAATATGTGTTGCCATAGTCGGAGCTTTATTATTTGTGATTGTGTCATGGAACATTGTACTCTCTTTTGATACAGGCGAGTATTTACGAATGTCATGAGTTGACTTTTGCCATTTGCATAAGCATTAATCAAGGATTCTATAGGATTTTCCCCCTGTTTTAGCCAATTCTTTAGTTACAGGATTTTGTAAGACTTGCGATTTTCGGCATCAAAAGAAAAATATTCTGTAAAGATTAACCAGGGACATAATTTGTGGTTCCTTAGTGTCTCATTATCTATATCTCGCCGACAGAACAAACACATGCCAGGAATGAAATGCGAGTCACCAGTATTGCGACCTCGTTTTATCTTTACCGCCGATAGGAGGCTTACTTGTATCACATGCATTATCCTTTTAATTCCCAAGATTCAGTGTTCGTTTTCGGCAAGCTTGCTGTAGTCTGCTAATATTAGTTTTGTTTGTAAAGTCTGAAAGATTTTTTCCTGTGCCCAAAATTTAAAGTAATCTACTATTAGGTGAAGAGAGTGCATTTTCAATATGATAGAACGAAATGCATACTTAATAACCGTGCACTTTTACGGAGTACAAGGGATTTTTGTAATCTAATAGATCCCTTTTTGGTCGCACATTGTTTTATTACTTTTGGTTCTTCCTTTTTGGCAGACAATGTATAAACTTTTTAAGTTAACCCCTCATGGGGCCAGGAATCATTCAATAATTAATCATTATTAATCACCTGTAAATCAATGGATCACAAGAAAACATATCAACATCTCACAGTTAACACACAGTTTTCAATAGTTTTAAAACTAACCAAACTACCACCAGTATCATAAACCTTTGCAGTTTGCAGCGTATTAAACTCGTTGACAAACAAATCACAATCACAAAAGCGAGAAGAAGTAACAGAGGGTGGGGGCGGGTCTAATCGCCCGGGAACCAATCAGGACGCGCGAGGGCCCTTGCAGTCTTTGTCGCACGGGAACGAGTTGAGTCGAGCGGAGCGCACTGCACGGGCACATCGTGGTATTCAAATTACAATTGCATACGTTTAAATAGCGTTTTTGACAATTTGATGACACCATCGTGGGCTGGAAGGATGCGCGTAGTTTTTGGTAAAATCAGCACTCGTGAAGTTTATAAATACTACCTTAAACGGCGTGATATATTTTTGTACGCTTATCAAAAGAGGGAAATATTTACGTTCCAGGAGGGGTAACCCCCATATTTTTTAATGGCGGAGTATTTCTGGATTAGCCATTTTATACCTCAATCCACCTTTTATTTTTCAGATTTTTTTCAAATTTTAGAAGTAAATAGTTGGTAAATGGCAAATTTAAATATAAAACATGGCCCAAAAGGGGTAGTTCCAATGTTTAGGGTTGTTAACCGAAAATTTAAAAATGCCAACATTGTTTTTCTAGTAGGAAACCAATATTCCTATAAGTAGAGCCATGTTGGCAGCTTGTAACAAGCTGGTACAGTACGTTTCTGAAGGAGACGAGTTAAGTCATTTTCATGTCTAATATACAGCAATATAATTCAATATCACATTTATAAATATTTATTTCATGTATACAAAACCTGTAATCCAGAAACAATTCACCCCCTAACTTCAACCCAAGTGACTGATTATAGCTAATGACAAGACAACAATCAACAGTCATACTTACTCGCAGCGTTGCCTCCCACCAAGACTTGAACGAGTAGAGTCAGAAACTTCAGCGGCAACATTCTGTTAGAAGGCAACACTGGGAGAAAGTGAGAACAAATTAATATTATGTAATTGTGGATTCTATGATTATTTACATTACATTCGTTCAACAGCGTGACTAACCTAATTGATCACCATATCGAATTTTGTGTATGTACAGTTACCAATTACTGATTTAAGTCCCAATTGCTAAAAATGCAAATACACTTTATTGTTAAAAAAGTTTTTAATTTCTAAGAAGTATTATTTTTATACATTACCAAAGAGAAAAACATTCATTCTAAATAACATGTTTCTTACACTTTATTTTCGTACACATTGTATACGAATATAGTCAAGATTATGTGGCTATTATAACGTGTATAAGCTTCTAAATGACTTTTAATAAAACTTTTATTTTGATTCCTTCTGAACTTTCTATTTGTTTCATAACAAAAGGAAGTGTATAACCTTTAATTTAATATATTAAAATTGTCATCCTAGTAGACTCACCCGCTTGGTCTCGATATATGGGCAATAGAGCTCGACGAACAAGGCACTAGCAGTAGTAGCAGGATGCCGATTATTTAGACTCGTGTTTTATTGTTGAATTGGGTTGTAAATAACAAAGTAAAAAGATACAGAATAAATAGATATTGTGGTAAATAATTCCTAGTTTGTTTGCAAAGCTTGTCGGTAGTGCTCTGGGATCTGGGCTGACGAAGGGGCAATAAAACCTGGCTATAAATCCTCTTATTATAGCACTGTGGCTGCCGTATCAACCAACACTATAGGCACGTGGCAGATGAATGTACAGAATGTACAAACAAAATCAGCTAGATCCATTGCAATTTAAACTTAAACTTATAAGAAATAATAAATTGAAAAATAGGCTGCCAATGTGTAGGAATTATTTTAACGACAATGGTTTTGGTTTTGAAAAAAATATTTTTTGTTTATTATCTGTATGGCGGTGAAATGCCGTGCTCACGGTGGATCGAATTTTGCACGCCCAAGGTATCCCCAAATTCCGCTCGGAGATTGAGCAAACCTTGCAGTACTTACACGTATTTCGCGGCTATGTTTTACAAAGTATTGTCACAGATAGTGGACTACACTGCGTTATATGCATTTCAAAACATGTTTAATAATTTTTAAAATACAATCCAGAAATTACAAAATCTTTCCCGACCAGAGGATTGAACCCACATCTCTTACATTTCGGCTATAAGGGCGCCTTAGCCAACAAGACTAGGAAAACGCCAAAGTCGTTGTTAGACGAGTGAGCGACTCATGTGTTGTGTACCTGGGAACATTTGCATTTAAGTTTGATAATTAAACGAGTGAGCGCAGCGAACGGAGTGGTCTCCATTTCAACTCTTACGGCGCTCATTCTGTGAGTCTGCGTGCGTGCGTGTGTGTACATAGAAAATCAGCCGAATCGCTGTACAGATTGCGCTGAAATTTTAAACAGACATACGGTACGAATTAACTGAGAACTGCTTACAAAATCAGTTAGATCCATTGCGATTTAAGCCTACAAGAAATAAAAATGTGATGTTTTTAAAAATATCGATAGCATTAAGATCAGATTTTTCATGTAAATGAGACCACAGCCTGCGATATAAAAACAACTATGAAAGTCGCTCGCTATCAGTTTAAATATCTCAACGTCGGTGTCTTTTTCATTTAGTTTTGTTGTTAGTCAAGCTGTCATTATGTCAAGCTCGTCATTATTCTTGTTTGATTTATCAACTTATTAATAATGCTGGCCATCCACAAGGAAACAGTACCAATACCGCAGTATTAGCGCGTATAAAGGTTAATTAAAATCGTAGTTAGACCACCTATACTATTCTAACTACGCCATGATAATTCTAGAAATATTATGACTAGGTGTACGCTTTACGTAGGCCTTAGCGGGCATGGTCGGGCATTAGGCACCGAGCATTTCTCTGCTAATCGTAAAGACGAGGAAAAGGGACGAAGTCCGTCTGCCAAACAGCCAGATGGCAAATATAATAGAGAAGTATATAGTACTCCCCGAATAGATGCGCCTCTGGCAGTCGTCGTCGAGGACCTCTCACCCTCCCTGACGACCTTCTTGACGACGACGACCACATGAAAACACAAAATGATGCCAAAGACATCTGACGACCACGACAATGAGAACCCCCCTTTTCTTTTTACCGACCCGTGGTGGTTCTGACCAGCATAGATTTCCCTCCTAGGCACTAGGCCTATAATACATAATATAATGGCGCATTATAACCGAACGGTTGACGCGCCTGAACCAAATAAACTATACCTTATCTCTTTTTCGTCTATAGGGCTAAATTGTCTTCAATTTTTTCATGCTACATTGACGTGGAGGCAGTGAATATAGTCAAGTCTAGGGGTCTACACTAGCTGGCCGTTCCATTAGCTGGTATGGTGATCAAGGGGTCTGTGACACAATGTTTGTGCCAATGATTATACTAGGAAACGCCAAATTCCCCCCCCCCCCCCCCCCCCCGTTGATAGACGATGAGTGAGCAATGTGTTGAGTACCGGTATCATTCCCCATACTGGGCTTAGTGGGCTAGATCACAGCCTATAGTTATAGGGGAGGAAGGGCAAGTTCTCGGGTATCATCAACACATGGCTCACTCAACCCTTCGTTTATAAACGACTTGGCGTTTCCCTAGTTACAGGGGTATACATAATAGGTTTTTTAATTTAGTGTTATAAGGGGCGCGTCAACTGTGAGGCTTTAATGCGCCACCTCTAGCCTAGATAGGCTAGGGAGTCCTAGGTTAGGGGGAAGAAAGTAATGTTTACCGCGGGCACTCAACACATGGTTACACACTCTGTTGGTGTATTGAAATTTGCAGGGTTTTTTAAATATCTTCCATTTTGCTATTCATTGTAACATATTTACGTACTTAGCAAGCAAATCATTTACGTTTATCGTTATTTGTGACTGGAGAAAAAACATTGTTTTTCACTCTTCATAATTGAATCCGGGGACCGTGTTGAATCCAGCATAACCCGGGGGGGGGGCTTGGGGGTTGCTTGCCCCCCCCCGAGAACTGTCATTCGCCCCCCCAGGGAATAAATACACTAAATGCACTAGTATTCCTTCATTGTGAAATGTCACTTTGACGTTTTTGAAAGGCACGAACATATTGCTGTAAAGGCTTGTTTGTATTCTGTAATCAAATAGGTAGACATACGAAAAACGTGTGGACAAATTTTACGAGGCCAGGAAATAGATTTATGAATGTATGGTCATTCGCAGGGTTCCGACTTCTGTTAAGGAAATTCCAATTATGTCTTCTTTTGTAGTGGTCGCAGTCGCGCCTTGAGAGGAATGCGCTTGCCGGACTGATACAGGTGGTTAACACAGATGCAGTTGTCGTGTAATGGTCAGTGTACTTTTCGATGCAAAAATCTATTATCAGGTGATTAATGCATAAGCATTCTGTCAGAAGGAGGCCGTCTAACGCAGTTCTCTTGTATATAGGCTAACACTCCTTGCCTTTCTATATTACGTCGAATTTTACAAAATCGTGCTGTGATTAGTAAAAAAAACACAACAACAACACACAAAAACGATCATTCTTTTGGTATGCATTTAAACCGCAACTTTTTTTTTAACCGAGCACCAAACGCACTCTAAAAAACTGATTTCCAAATTTTCGCCTGCGGCGCTATTGTTGGGGACTTTGTTCCCCAAAGCCCCCCCCCCCCCCCGGATGACAAAGTCGAATTCAACACTGATTCAGGGAAAATACGAATGAAATATTAAGATATCTTCAACAGCTGTTGTTTTTCTTCAAATAATTTTATACATACATAAGTTATACAGCTACCTTACTTTTTATCTGCTCAGTCATACATTAAGACCATGCAAAAAACAAGTTGAGGAATTTCTTAATATTTTTCTCTGACCAAAGTTCTCTAAGATGACAATATATGTCAACATAACACACATAACAAAAACTTGTAGAAATACAGCCAAACCACACACTGAAAAGAAATGAGATCTATAAAAGGGCCCAACCAAGCTCATCTACCCTTCCACATTTGCGCATTCTTAATTCTAAACGTACAGTGTCCCCCAATCCACATAAACAGCATCCTCCGAAAGCTTGGCAAAAAAAGAATTTGCGATTCTTAATTTAAACGCTAATGTTCATACAAGTTCTTTTTCTAATTAATTTAAAAGTCAAAACATGCAAATTTATTTGGCCAAAGCTTTTCGAGGATGCTGTTATGGGACACTGTACGTTATGAATTAAGAATGCGCAAATGTTGGCAGGGAGATGAGCTTGGCCCTTTGTTTTTAGATCTCATTTCTTTTGAGTGTGTAAGGTTTGGCTGTATTTCTACAAAGTTTTGTTATGTGTGTGAACTCATTACTTTTTAAAGTTCATTGCCAAAATATTTGTTAAAATAGAATAATTTTTATCAAGTTGATTTAATTTCTATGGAATTAGCAATAACAATAGGATGTAAAATTCTAGACCCGGATTCATGTACATCCTGGTATTTAGGGGTGGTATAACAATGGTTATAACGACGGTATAAGGACTGGTTAAGTCTAGGCAACTCAATCCAATTAAAACTCTCCAATGCTACAACAAGCGCACAACTAATGTTATTTTATACCTTTGACTGATCAACAGCCATGTAATCAAATGATTAGTCAAAAGAACACGAAATTGCACAGTTTTTGTTTTTGTTTTATATAGTGACAGGAGTTTGGTGAGATCATTGCAAGAAAAGAATAGGTGTATTATTCCGTACAATTTTGTAAAAGCCTAGGTGGCAATCATACTATGTTTATCTGAAATTAGGCTTTTAGTTATTTAGTTATCAAAACTGTTATTTGTGCGGGAAGTGGTCCGAACAAAGGTTGTGCTGGCCTAGGGTTGGCAGGCTTGTCAAACATGTACTGTAAGTATTTATTTTTTATCTAGTCCTATAGCTATTGAAACTTTAGACTACACTGTTGATATAAATAAGTTTCATACATCTGGCCTAGGCAGGGACGGTGTTCTTGATTTGTTTTATGAGAGTATAATGACCACCTTTTCTCGTTCCACACAAAGAAGAAAAATTTAAAAGTTCGCTATTTGTTTACGGATCGCACTTTCCCGCTAACTCTTGCTTGTACCGTCAAAAAGTGTCAAGTAACTATAGTACTTGTTAATTGTTGCCTAGTGTATAAGGCTTATTTTTACAACCTTATTTGGAAGATTCCATCAAACTGTTTCATTTTTTTGTTCAAAAAAAAAGAGAATATATTACTATAAACCTTAATGTCCAGTTGTTAATATGAACATTGTAGCCCCACCCGTATGGCAGAATAGCGGCCGTTGAATGACGAATTAGATGTAGTAGCAGTAGCAGTAGCAGTAGCTAACATCCTTAAAGTGATTTTGAGCATGTTTCAAGCCATTTTTCACCACCAGAAGAATGGTCGTACCCAATAAAATTTGGCTGTGTTGTACAGGTACTAAATCAGCCTCGATTGTGATAGTTTTCCCAAGTTCACATCACGTTACATGACGGCTAGGTAACACTCGAAATCACCCAAACTCTGCTGCTGTTATTAAGGTGCTTGAGTGTGTAGCGCGCCACGGGCTTTGGCTGCGGCGCCATAATGGGCACCTAGAAAACTAGAATAATCCTTTGATATTATATTCGGATTAGGGTCAGATGCTAAACCTAATGGATTTGTAATTTGAGATGTTTATTTGCACTTTAATTTGTAGTGAAAAATAGTGAAAAACATTCCCAAGGAACTTAATTTGATTGCATTTAGCTGTTGCTTCAGAAAGATAAGGGCACGAGATGTGTACGTAGAAAAATAGCTTGGAATGAAAGCTCACGTGACATCATACCGTTCAGCCACATGGTTGCCTCTGACAATATTGCCAGACAGTAGAGCAGAAATCTTCTTCTAGCAAAGAAACTTGTACGAAGTCGTGACATTCATGTAAGCAAATAAAATGCGTGTGGATTATTTTATTTATTTATTTATTTAACGTCCTATCCTATTAGTTATAAAAACTGATTTACAAAGGAGGACAAAAAGAATGTGATGGAAACAGGATGGAAATAAAGACGGCAAGCATTGCTGTGAGAACAGGTTTCTAGTGGTTGGCCCGTGCTCTCGTAACCATGTGAGGAATGGGTTGGGGAAGGACTTAACAAATGAAAATCTCGGACGATTAACTATTACATTTGTATATTATTGTGACAATCTCAAGACATTAAGTAATGTGCGTGCCTGAATCTTGGTGTTAGTGCAGGATTCTAAAGACAATTCCCCAGTCCACCGTATGTGATGATCACCTTGAACGTAGCCAGGGAGGCGTAGACCATGAGACGGTGCCGCACTTTCCCCCGTAGAACCACGAGAACAGGCCCTACGGCTGATCAGCTCCCCGTCTTGCGGAGCAGAGGAGACTCCTCCGCCGGAGTCACCCGCACACGCTGCCGACGTCTCGTGCCTGAGTGCGCGCGCGCAGACGCAGATTCTCCCATTTATGCTCTGACTCGAGCAGTGCAGAACTCCTCGTCCCCGCTGTTACATTGATGTAATGAAGTTTGCGTCGTTATTCTTTCCCCGATGCAGTAAAGTGATACCGGAACCCTGGGTGATGCAAGGTCCTCCTGAGCCCTTGCGCCCCCTCATCAGTGCAATGGAGCCAACATGCGCGCTGAAGGTGAGTTTCCTCGTCAAATTAAGTGGAAGAGATACTTCGGCATCGTATACACGAGGAATTCCCAGAGGCACTCATGTTCTTCTATTTCCGCCTCGGGATGGACAAAAAAGTTTGTACATTACATCTTTACTATTGGACAGTTTAGGCCTACCGCACTGAGCCTGAACCTCGAAACTTCTGCGTGACTAATGTACCTGAACACAGCGAGAGCAAAGAAATAAAACATGACTATTTATAGGAGAAATATAAACTGTGTACTACCCAAAATGATATTTGTTAAGTTTCTCGTTCTTGAGATAATTAATAACTAGTTTGTAGGAATTACAATTTCAAAATCATCATGTCAACTATATCGGTAATGAAATGAGTCTCATGTTACTATAACTTTAGGTTAAAGACCCCAACAATGGGGCGACCAAGGGTTAAATTCCCTTATGAGAGATTTGTTATTATTTTGATTTTGTATCAAGCAGTAAACGCCAATGAAACCTGTAACCATCCCTGAAAAATGCTTAAAGCAAAAATTCTACACCATGTGTGAAATAATTGTAATTGAAAAAAACATGAAAAACCAGTCAAACAATAGTTAATCGTTATGTCTAGCGACATTACCAGAGCTTAAAGGGGTATTCCACCGCTAACTAAAAAATATATTTCATTCAAGCTCACTATAGTTATGAATTTAGAAATTAACTGAAACATTATTGGTCCAACCAGACTCGAAAACAAAATTGTCAAACTTAGTATTTTGCGACCGTACGTCCCATCGGCAAAAATCTCCAGAACTAATTATGGGACATCTTTATGCCCAGTGACCGTGGAGGATTATCCAAAAATATATTGGCCATTATTTGACGTACTCTACAGTCTTTTTTTGTAAATCCTCTTTATTTGGTTTTGTTATTTGGACAAGTGGTTCAGGTCAAAATGAATTATTATACCAAAAAATGTGTGTGATTTTGACGACACGATGTGAAGGGCGTTATAGATTGGTATGATGCCTACGTATCTATTGATCTGTCAAAAAGGGATCTTATAATTGACGTTTAGAGGAAAATAGCGATGTGCTGAATTTTTGAACGAGATCTTCCTATACAATTCTAATCAACATACTAACCCCTACAATCGGACTGGAGCTTCGGCCGCCATATGGAAACTGGCGGCCAAAAAGTGTTGGTTATCGAATATATCCAATTGGTGAGATAGACAATGCTGCATGGTAAAAATATTCCCCATTCAATTCCCTACAATAAAGATTTCTTCTATAGTTTTGTAGGGGCAAAGGTTACGTCACAAAACCGGGTCTATATGTTCTTATTGGAGTACCGGCTGATTTCATAATTTTCACTCACAGCATATAACAATGCCCGGTATCCATAAGAAATCGATTTAAATACAAAAGGGACGTTTGTACCTGGGGTTCAAAGAGAGCTTCCATTAGTATTTTAAAAAATCAGGTCTGTCCCCTCAAATCGAATTGGCATTTACCGGGAATTTGGGTTTTTCCATTGTTGAATTTCCTAAAAAAAAACGCCATATTTGGACTGTCTATTATTAAAGCACTAAAAGCATTGGCTTTTTAAAAATTCTTTCTACGCCACATTGAATGACTTCAATAATAACGATGAAGTAACAAGCACAAGTATTATCCAAGTATGGCTGGATAATTCTAATATCCACAAAATCACAAAGTGAATGATGAGACAAAAAGAGGTGTTTAAAACAGCACGAAAACAGTATTCATTAAGTCTGTGGATGCGGAAGCGACCGTTTCCATTGACTCTGCCGGAAAAAATAAGTTCATGTTTTTTGTCTTGTTTGTATTGTCTCGCATACTTCGAACGGAGGTTCGGATGGAGTTAAAATTTGGACCATTCGCAAGCTTTGATCGGATTGAATGCCATAGTTTTGTGGCAAAATCGTTCAAAAAGTTAACAAGTTACATTAAAGTTAATCGACAAGTTTTTTTTTAAAACTAAACGGCGACAAAATCTGAGGTGGCAAATCATTTATGTCCTTCCGGTCACGAAAATATGTTAATTTTATTTTGATCCGATAAGTAGTGTAGATCGGAAATTACATGTTTAACAAACGTAAAGTTACCATGGCAACGAAAAGTCGCACGATGTTTCTGGCCACTATGACTGACTAGAAGTAATCAAATACTATCGAGCAAGCAGTGTATATTTGTTCCAAAGAGTTTAATAGTTTTCCAAGAAATGATGTTCCAAGGTCCTTAGATGGCGGTGGATTTCATCCACAAAGTATAGGTTACCACGGGTTCACCCAAAATACCTTGGCATAATAGAACAAATATTAGAAACATGGCTCGTGTTACAGCGAACGTCGCAATTAAAAAAAATATATATATGGTGCAATGTGGGGTCTAGGCTATAGCACGTGCTCGCTATCAACGCGTCCAACTGAGCGTTCCTAGTTTAATTAACACAAAAAATTGTCGGGACATTCGCCGCTTCGAAATCGCTTTAATGTTTTTGACGTTTCAGCCCAACTGTGTGGGCTAATCCCAGAAAACAAGAAATACAATTAAAAAACTTACAAAAAGCTAAGCCTAGACAAAGCTTCACATAGAAAAACAAAAATAACAACAACAAAACAAACAGTTACTATGACACAGCCCCGCCTTCTATAAAATTGCATTATATTCCTTATGAGGATCTTCACCCACAACCAGATCAACACCACATTTGAGAATTTCCGGTTGCGTAATCCGAACACTCCGTCGAAACTACCACTCACCCACCCACCCTTCCAACAGAAACAGTCTGTTATTAACACGCTGTACCCGCGCTACCGATGTCAGACGAAGCAAGTTATGGAAGGAAAAGTGGTGCTCAGAGAAGAAATTGAACAATGGCTATTTCTCAGTAATGCAACCATCAACATTGCTTTTAATAGGCCACAGAGACCTGACAACAGTGAGAATAGTTGAGGTGAGGCTACCGGTAACATCCTAGAGCCTTCTTGCCTTACGTGAAGTACACGACGACAGACTCGGTCGCATTTTAGCCAAAAAATATATTAAAACTATTTATACTCCATGGAAAAGGTAGCCATGAGATTGATGAAAGCCAGTCAAGGATATAATTCCACTGCAAGAGAGTGGTGGGTTTATCAAATTCTTGCAAGTGTGGATTGGGTTATTTATAGGCCAAACATGCAGGACAGTGGGAACAAGATTGAAAGAACATAAAGGACGCGCAGTGTAGCATGCTGAGTAGAACAGTCGGCGGTGCTAAACATGCTTGTGAAATGCTTATATCAAGACATGAAATTCTGTTTGAGAGTTGCCATATAGTGCAAAGAGCTCGGTTACTGACAAGATTGGTTAGAGAGTCCATTGAAAATAGCTAAAAACCAAACAATTTTAATGGTGAGTTGGGTTTAAGCTGAGCGGGTCGTGGGCGCCATAGTAAAAACTGATTCAAGACAAACTCCAACGCCGGCCTTATCGCAAATAAACGCATTATCCCCGAGATCTTACTCCCGGTTTCGAATGCAGGCCTTCTCGTCCTCCCTGTCCCGGAAAAACTGGATCAGCCCCCAAGAAAGTGGAGTTCGACGGAGTGATCGGATACGCAACAGAAATTCTCAAACGCGGTGTTGATTGGTTGTGGAAGAAGACCTCATAAGAATGTAATGCAATTTTATTGAAAGGCGGAGCGTGCGTCAAGTAACTGTTTGTTTGAGTTGTTGTTATTTGTTTTTCTATGTGAAGCACCTTGTCTTGGCTTATATTTTGTAAGTTTTTAATTTGATTTCTTGTTTTCTTGAGAAAAGCCCACACAGTTGGGCTGGAAACGTCAAAAGCCAATAAAAGAAGATTTGACGCGGGCAAAATGTCCCCGACCAATTAATCGTGTAATTATTTATCGGGACGTGAAAGCCTTAAATTTGAAAGTATTCATATTGTGAATATTAGGAATTAGCACCATATGGTTTTAAACTAGGGTGTATCGGATCATTATTTGAGTTATTTCAATGTGCATAGAAAGGAATTTTTCCACACAGTGCGCGGAACCACAAGGAATTGATTGATTGTGCACTGACAGAACGACAATCTGTCATAATGACCTTAAAATTCATCTAGAATCTTTATGATTGACGTCAACGTGGGAGACGTGAATGAAAACGCGGACTGTGGTGGAAGGAAACGGAAAGCGAGGGCGTTACGATTGACGGAAATCGGGGACACAGTCTTCGTTAGTCAATTAAAACAATAAAATACGGTACAACGTCAAATGAAACCTAGTGCCTAGTATCTAAGCAGACGTTGTAAGGTATGTTTGTTTTGTTTTTTGTTCTGTCAGAAGGCGAGTGCAAAGCATTTGCGCATGCGCGACCGATCACATCGCAAACGGAACGTGAATGTAGACGCCAACCGTTGGGACTTGACGAACTTTGGCCGCGCCGTTCTCATTCCCCGTCCCCTTCCCGTCAGTCATAAACGCAAAGCTGTGAATGCATGTTGCTATCTTTCGCGTTCACGTCCCATTGCCGTCTCCCAACGTTGCAGTCAAATCGTTAACAACCGGCCTGATACCTCCAAGTAACAAGTGTGTTTAACCTACTTGCACGCCAAAGATGGTGCTTATGTTGTACAAGGTGGGCAGGGCCACACAGTGCGCGGCCGTCAGGACCCACGAGGGGACTGATGATGGTGACAGTGCAGAAACGACGATTCTTTCATTAATGCCTAGAGATAATTAAATCTTCTAGAATCTGATAAGTCCAAGTTACGCGAACCGTCGACTGAACTGTCCGGGTGCTGCAAGAAGCCCCATCAGTAACATGGAGTGTAGCCTGGGCCCCTGTCCTGCCTCTGTGTTGCCTGAAACACAAGTGAATAGCTTAGGAGTAGTCTCAGCCACCACTACACTTACAAACTAGTTTCATTGATTTCGTCCTCATATTAATGCCTTGGCTATCGAGACGATGAGTGGTGATAGATGAGGATGAAGTATGAAGGGAGGAGGGAAAACCAGGTACCGGCACGTAGCCTACTCCTTGCGAAAAGTACCAAAGGGAAAAAAAACCACGGTTTAAGTCTCATCCCGAGTAAGGACGGTGTAACCTGACAGTCATAATATGTTCCTGTCCGCTAACCCGGATTGCCGAGCAGGACGTCGAGGAGAACGAAAGGCCGGTACACTAGACTCTTGAACAATCCATCTGCTCTAACCAGCGAAAAGATACGGGAGTTTCAGGGCAGAAGGTTAACCACTCTACCCCTGACCACGCCCGATTTCGCTTTAATTCGGTGTTCTGAGTGGGAACCGGTTAGAAACTACCTCAGCTAACCCGCTGCTAAATAGTTCATTGTTATCGTCTAAAGAAAACATTGATATATATTTGAACATTCTTAATTAGATAAACATTAGTTTGGTTAAAAAAATAATCTTCAATAATGCTAGCCAAAGATACACGGACATTGTGTTACTCGATAACTCATTATGTATACGTCTTCCTCTTCCTTCTACTGTGCGGCAGTGTTGCTAGTTGTCCGGCATAACCCACGGCTTACCGCGGTGAAAGTAAACTTCCCTTGTGTGTTATAAGAATACTTGAACTGCTTAAATGCTTATGATTAACAAAAGTACAACGGCGTTGCATAAACAGCTTTAACCAACTAGATAGGAATAAAGTCTTTATTCCACGTAGATGTTAAAATGCAATTACTTAAACAGGATATGAGTTATTTAAGGTGATATGAATAAATAATTCCAACATAAACATTTATGTGATTGAACGATGATTGTGGTCGTTGGATTTCAGAACAATTCATGAATAATTTACAATATTTTGAACATTCATTCATTTTATTTAGGTTACCATACCACAAGCATCAGTTGACAAATTATTGTTTTCTTGTGTAAAAATTTGTTGACTATATAAAAGTAAACCATTCATGGGTCGATGGGTTTAGTTAAAAATTGATAAAACTAAGGCTTTCGCGGACAGGGGAATATTAAATTAAATTTAGCTAGTGTCGTTTGACAAAAAAAACACATTAAATTGCTATCTTCACGGGAAAAATCAATTAAATTAAAGCCAGTCAAGGTGACGATCGTTGCAAGCATGATAGGAAGAAACACGTGTAGAGCAGTAACACTTAACAAGTCCAACACCAGGCCGCACTAGCATTGAGTTTGTTAGGGAAAATCTAGACTTGTCCCTCGTGATTCCCGTCAACTCTCTTTTTTCCCCGTGCTCTAAGTAGCTTTAGTCTAAAAGAAAAACATATAAAGATACCCAGCTAGCGTAGGCTGAATCCACTTCTGCAGACTTAAGAGCCGCCCTAACCTGCGTCTGATAACCACCCCTCCTTCAACCCTGACGTGGCCACATCACTGGCAGCGTCGCCTCCCACCAAGACTTGAACCAGGAGAGTCAGTACTTACGAGCGTGAGGTATACATGTCTGTCTCATGGAGACTCTTAAGGC